>JAANSK020280503.1:0-11031 GCA_011763485.2 Isoetes engelmannii | reverse complement strand
CTGAGCGCCTTCGGGCCCTTGTACGCTTGATCATTGTACAATATATTCTTGCCAGATCCTGGCGTTCATCTCTGTATTTCTGTACTTCTGTTTCCGTGTATTTCGTCTCCGAGTATTCCGGTTAGGTTCGTGACAGTTAAAACTTTTCATAACTATTATCAAATGGGCCGCTAAGGCTGTTATATTGATTGTGGACCAACTTTTCAAAATCTGCTCCAGAAGCTCCTAAATTCTAGAACTTCTATATGCATGGAATATAAAGTGGAATTAGATAGTTCTGTTATAGCACGCCCAATACGCACAATGCATGTGTTGCTTGTACATAACCAATTATGGGATAAGGAAGAGCGTAAGGAAAAATATCTCTAGCCCCAAAGACCAGGACAAGTGTGTTGCCCATTTTGTATTGTCCTCATGACACATAACCACAATGGAATTTAAAATATCTCGCACGGTCTGAAACATTGTATATCATTGAGAGGTACTTGAAGGACAAGATTGCCATTAATCTGCAGCAGTTCCAAGCCAAACTAACAGTTGTACATTGATTTTATGTGGCAAAGATGTACTCTGTTTAAAGTAAAGCTTGATGCAAGCATAAGTGCATTACATTCTCTGAGGGGAAGTTGATAAATGAATAATTGGCTCTCTTATTCAAAAATTTATAGCTATCCTCACTGTCTGATAACAGCAAATTAATGGGTCTAGTTCTAAACAGCAGTTCCATTTTGTTTTCATCCATGGCGGCTCTCAAGGAGCTTGGTGCATGGAGCTTGGTCCAAGTTGTTGCAGAGAGCTACGCCCATCAAGGCTGTGAGGGATCTCACCAAGGCCACCAAGGCTGTGAGGGCTCTACTGCCACCAAGACACCAAGCTAAATCCACCAAGACTGTGAGGGGAGAGAGCTACAGCCACCAAGGTTGTGAAGGCTCTACTAACGAGGTAAACATTAAACCTTGATTTTATATTCTAGTAATTTTTCTTTCCTGTGACATGGCTCTACTGCCGAGGTAAACATGCTTGTGATTTGGTATATAATAGTGTCTATGATACTTGTGATTTGATATATAATAGCGTTTATTGCATCTTAGTATTGTAATCGCACATACTTGAGATTTGGTACATAATAGCATGCCAGGCATATGGATTGATTCAAAGTTCGCAGGTTGAATAGGCATAAAACATATGGTTGATTCAAAGTTCAAAGCTAAAATAAGCATATGATAGATCGACAAGGTGTATTTTAATGTATAAAAAATTAACATAATGGATTATGGTGTGAAAATATATTTAACAAAATATGTTATATTAAAATATTTAACATAACGGATTAGACGTGAAGGTGTGTTTAACAAAATCCATTACGGATTAGACGTGAAGGTGTATTTAACACAAAACCTTATATTTAACAAAAACAAAATCCGTTATATTTAAATTTTTAACGAAGGTGAGTTTAACGAAATTGGTTATATTACTAGCTAACATAACCAATGATAACCAATGGTATGAACCAAATCTTATTTTCCCTTGATTAAAAATAAGAAAAATAAGAATGTGTTACTGTTGTTCCCAACACACAGAGACAAAAATAAGAATGTGTTACTGTTGTTCCCAACACACAAAGAAGGCAACCCTCTTGATGCATCAACGCCTTGTTTTCTTTTTTTCTTGTTTATTGGAGCACATGGATAAATTTGAATTAATAGATAATTGTAGAAGTACAAAAATTGGATGATTGGCTAACAGGACCATAGACTCTACAACTCATCGTGGGATTCGACGACAGTTGCATAATCATCACCTACTTGTACACTGGTTTCATTTTCAATTTCAATCCCTATTTGGGATTCTTGTACTTTAATTGTAAATTGCCTTGCTTCTTCATCAAGAGCTGGCCATTCCTCAACTATCCTTCTTGCCCCCTGGAAATGTAATCACTCGCCTGGAATTAGCATTGTAGCCACTGACAATAGCTGAAATCACAGGTCATACCTGAAGCTTAGGTTCTTTCGTCATCGGGTTGTTACACAAATCTATTGTTTTGGCTTTTGCTTTGGTTGCATTTCCACACCATGACTCACACCAAAGCCATTCCTGGGGTAATGAAAAGATTGGAACAGTATGCTGTGCATAATTTGGCAGGTCCTGGAGCACATAAACCCGTCAACCACAGCAGTTTTTCTCTTCCCCTAGTAAAATAGAGTTTATACATCTCATACTAACCTGATCAAGATTTGAAAGACTGTTTGGATCCTTGCTCAAGTTCTCATAAAATACACGCAAGTTGTCTCCAGCTGCTGTTTGCCGGAATTTGACAAGATCCACTACATAAAGAGCGCTGAAAACAATGTGCACAATCAGCCCTTGGTGATGTACATGCTACTTTAACAGAGCATGCATTACAACAATGAAGGTACGAACCTAATATGGTATGGTCTGCCTTGTAAATGGTCACGCCAGAATCCCTACATGTTATTAATTAAAAGAGATACATAAACAGAACCCTTTACTAAGTTATGGACGTTATAGATGAAATTCCTACCTGATTCCAGAACCTGAAGCCATCCATTTCCTTATTATTATCACAGAACGGAGTATATGCAAGGGGCCTTCCTTTTAAATTCATATCATACAGCTCGCCCATATCAGTTCTTATTATCTGATCAGCATCAACAAAGATCACCTTTAAAAACAACATCAAACATGTTAGGTGCAACTCTTACCAGATATGTAAATCATATGCCATTCATATCATCACAAGATACGTAATTAGAACCAAAGATCTAAGTTAATATCCTCTAGAAGCCAAATAGATTATGTTAACAACCAAGAATGTCAAGCAATGCCAAGACCTCCGCACATATACATTGAGCTCTGTCAACCACGTGACTTTTAAGGTGCATACTAATCCTCCAGTATGTCTAGCACAGCATTAGTTATAGAGAAAGTATAGTTAGGACTTCTAGACTATAGAAAGCAGATGTATGCATACCATACATATGCTTGATATAGCATGAGATGTGCATATGTATGTGAGCATCTGCCACACAGGGATTGTGAGTCAAACTGTTGAAGAGTGTATGCTGGAGTCCACAGGAAATGATTGCATGTGCCGTTGGTTTTCATTTTTCCCCAATAAAAAGATGAATGCACCAACTCATACAACTCATATGATGTGCAGATATAGAAACTTCATATACCTATGGATCTAAAATGTACAGTTTACATGTGTTTGTCAGATGTGATCCTTGATAGACGTACCTTCTTTAGAGATAGAGGGAAAATCACGTCAAGAAACAAAATTTTATATGCCCAGATTATGCGTTGCTTTTCTGTCTGCTTGTGAAGCCACGATGGCCACTTATACGTGACAAGTTGATACTCAAATCCATATTCCTTTGCCATATATGGAATAAGATCCTGAAGAAAGATAACATTGTTCCAGAAAATTTTGACAATAGAAAATAAAACTCTAAATCGATAGATAGAATTACAGTTCACACCTTAAACTGGGGCGATAAGTAATTTTTAATAAACCAGAATTTGACAGGCCGACGTGTATTCTTCAAAACACTGAGCATCATAATTTTAAGAAAACGTTCGTACCTATAGCATATCCAATACAGCATTTAGACTTCAGGCATATGATTGCCATTATTAAATCCAGAAGTATGGCTTACAGATGACCAGATGCAACTGAAAAGATGTTAATGGCCACTCCATGTCGAACATGGTCTTTTCCTTCACCCTGTAACAAGAAATCCCACATTAATCCATCCACCACAACTAAGTTCTATTATTGGCTGAGTTCCAGGCACAAATTTCATCCACTTTACAGATTTTGCTTATTTTCCCAAGAGGCATCACTCAGCAATCCAAAAAATTGTAGCTTCGAGAAATTCGCCAAGAAATTAATGATCTAGCCACTAGAAGTCCCAAAAAAGAACACATTTTCGTTTTTGTCATTCCCCGCAATCAATTATACTATGTCTACTACAATTCAGCTGTCACTATGGAGGATAGCCTTTTAGAGGACCTTTTGACCCCGGGAGAGCACAGATCCTTAAAAGGATTCCAGACACGTTGAAATAGTTATACAAGCAAAGAACGTATATCATATTTGCATTACTTAATTTATCTTCTCACCAAGGAATCATTAGAATCCATGCTTTGCTTCTTCCCTCCACCTATGATCGTCTTAGCCCATTTCAAAAATCCTTTCCCCTCCTTTCCCTGCAATTGAATACTGCCAGGTCAAAGCAGTACTAAAGACAATTCTTCTGAACTGTCTCAAAAAGGCATCTCACATTATCTGATGGCAAGTCTGATTCATCACTGGAAAGTAGTAGCTTTTCGTCTTCTTTTCCTTTCCTCTTAACCACCGTCAGACGAACAAGTTTCCCCTTCATGTCATCCACAATAACCCTCTTGCTTGTAGATCCAGCGTTAGTTCCTTCTGCTATGCCATTAAAAGTGTACAATTCGTTGGACCTTCCTTCAGCCAATTTCAGGGTCCAGACACCTGGAGCAGCTTTGAGTTGAAAGTAACCAAGATTTGCCATCACAATTGTGTCCACCATATGAGGTTTTTGTTTACTTCCAAGTATCAGTTGGAGCCCTCGTGGTGGATCATTTGACTCTTCAAAACAATGGCCTGTGATCATAATAATAATGTGTTTATAGTAATGTGTTATGTTTTCATCATCATTGAACAATAATTTGGCTACCTGTGATCATGAGGGCCTCCAGCTCAAATACAGCATACAATGTCTTCTCATCCCCAAGCTTCTCAAGGACAATATTGTCAAGGTCGTGGCTGCATAAACACCATCAAGTCAATGGAAGTCAAGGAGAACATATGCAGTACCTCTACTTACATGGCCACGACAGGTTCAACCAGCCATGGCTCTGGCACATCCATGTTCATGGTCAGAGTTCTTGATGATGGAAGGTTGCTAAATCTTCCAGCTGGTCCAGGTTTGATTGCAGTATGGGAATCAAACTGCATATACAAAAAATCAGGTCAACACGGAACTCTTAAAACTGCCATTTATAACTGGCTTCTTGGCCAACCTTTGATGGTAGGATATATCTATAGAAATTTTTCAAAGGAATATCTGTAAGAGAGCTCTGCAAGAAGAACGCGTATGATGTTTAGTGCGAAACAATAAAGGACATGACAAAAATGTTAGAAGAGATAGAAAAACTCGCCATCGGATTCATTACGATACGCATGCTCGGCTGAATCCATTCTTGCAGCAAAACTAAAACAGGGGTGATCTTCTGACCAGTTGTGCTCAATGGATCAATGACAGCATCAACATGAATAGTTGAATTTTCTCTCTGCTGCACTATACCACTACATGGCAAAAGGATCATAACATCGAGCTAAATTTTTCAATATGCACAGAATTTAAAGCGAAAGCGACAAACAAAAACCACCGCATAGCACCAAGAATTGTTGAAATGCTAATACTTGACATACCTGAATTCTGATTTTAGTAAATCAAAACGAGCAGAATCAGATCCACGGGAGCGTGATGCCATAGAAGAAGACCCAACCATAATTACATTACTTAGAAAATCACTGCAACAGAAAGCCTTATCATGTAGAAGCATCAAAAGTGACAAAAAATAATAGAGAGAAAACAAAGCACAAACCTGGAGACTTCATCGGGCTCGAGGCCACCCCATTCAACAGTTTCAATAACATCTTGTAAAGGCTTTATTCTTTTTTTATATTCTACAGATTCGACGAGAGAAAAATCCTCTGCTTGAAACGAATTTCCTGATGTTTGAACAAATACCTGCAAATGAAGGAATAGTAAGCAGGCTCAATACTTAAGAACAACACATTAAACATTTCATACCCTTCCATTGGTAATCACTGCATTCGATCCAGGCTCTAGAGCAAAGGCTTGAGTGACTAATTTCCGTTCCTGTCCACATGATTGAATCCCTATTTAATTCATCAAAATACAAAGCTATAAAAGCATTACTTCAATTGATTAGTATGCAATAGCAATGTCTAAACTAGATTTATATTCTCAAGTTAATAGGCCAAGAACATGAATCATCTAAGAATTAAAAAAAGGTAAGTCTGGCAAAATGGAAGATACAGTACTGACAATCGAGATCTGATTTCATGAGGTTTCAGTACTCGAAAAGTGATCATCCATATGACCTCTACAGCAAAACAACAAAATCACAAATCTCACCGCATGAAGATTTTCAACCATATGCTCATGCTGAAAAGGTTCTTCGAGCATCTTTTTCAGGTCCTTGCTATTCAGACCAATTTTATCAGCAAGCTCCAGTACTGCTTTCGTCCTTTCCTCCAAATTCAAGGTATCAAGCATATTTTGAGCAAGAAAATCCTGTAGAAATGGTAATATCTTCGCCCTTCGACTGCCAACAGAGAAAGAAGGAATAAATCATCCGCCAATGCATCCAAACAAAACAGGAATAAATTATCTGCCAATGCATCCAAACAAAACAACAGACTTGCATTTGTTTAATAACAGAGAAGAATAAGCAAATATTAAAAATCATAGACGTTTCTCCACTTGTAATTCTTGGGCAAGATTGTGACGTAAGTCACCTCCATGAGTAATATTCTAAGATGTTCATTCTTCAGGGGAAAAACTTAAGGCTGTTCTCTCCATTAATAACACCTAAGAGTAAATGCCTTGGAGATGGATATGCCCATTACTGTGACAAATAAAAAGCTAGTATCCACATATATCAGAGCAAAGCTTTGATTATACCAGTTACCTAGGCAACTGCAGAACGGAATGGATGATACGAACTGGAAATTGCTTTGTTTCTGATAAACCATCAACATTTAGGATATTGCTCAAAATCCCTAAACGAGCTTTACTTGAGCCACTCATCTGCACCACAATGACTTCCTTTCTGTGAAATCGGCTAAGAAAAAAGAGATTAAAACGGATAAAAGAAGAGCATCTACTTACCATGTAGGTAACTGCCTGCTTCAAAAATCCAATGCCAGCCTTTTGAGCCAAATCTAGAATAAGCCAATGTGTAACTGGTTTCACATCATCCTGAGCTGCAATTATATTAACATGTAAGCAAAATCCAGCTTTTAACAGCAAACATTATGCAGGTCAGATATTAGATGCTTACTTCCAGGGGAATGCAGATACCCGAGATTACTTATCACTGGATGATTTTCAACAAGCAGATGAGCAACAGGAACATACTTTCTAGCTTCTTTATCTGTTGTGACTATCTGCAATGAACTCCCAGTATAATGTCAATGGCCAGAAACTTGAACTTCGATGCAGAATATTTTATCAACATGTGGGATAGAACATCACCTGAGGATTATACCGCTTGTATCCTTCCTCAGAGAGGAACTTATCAAGAATATCAGTGTGTGAATCGATTCTTCCAAAATAAACGCCCTCCTGAATCCTCTGCAGTTCCTCATTCATCGCCACGGTTGCCGCAGATTGGACCTATGTTCAACAAAGACATCATTACCAACAATGAGCTCTTATATATGAGCTAATAATTGTGCAGAATGAAAAACTCATTGAAAAACAACAACACACCTGATTAGGTCCATAGAATATGCCATTCATCAGCAGGCATGGATGCATCTGAGATAAGCCTAGTTGATGCACAAACGAGGTGCTTTTAATAGCATCCTCCTTATAGATATGACTTTCCTTCACCATAGAGTAGACCTCCATTACTGTTGACTTTGTCATAGTTCTAAAACAAAAAAGTCAAAACAGTTTAAGGACCTAATTGCCGTTTAAGATGAAAAAACGAGGAACATAATGCAAAATATTGAGAAAACCATCTTACTTAAACGAGTCAATAAATGCCTCCTGAAAGGCACTTTCATCAACACCATTATCCTCCCCTTCATTCTCCCCATCATAAACATCATATGCCTAGAAAGAAATTCATTATACTGATGAACAATAACCCAAAGAAAAAGTTGAAACCAAGGAATAAGATGATCAAGAGCTCACATGGCTTAAAAATTCAAATGCTTCTTGAACACCTAGCTTTTCTTTCACGTAGAGGAAGAGTTGGATAACCTGCAAGTTAAAAAAGAAAGAGAGACACTGTCAACTGGCTCATAGACCAAAATATGAAGCTCAAGGCTGTTCCACCATTAAGCTAAAAGAGAAATAGGTGCATTCGCAAGCAACCTCAGTTAGCCTGCATAACATATATATCTTTGGAGCTAATTTATTCTGATTTACATGGTTTTTCACGCTGAAGATCAAATGTTGGGTCTTCCAACTTCGAGGAAGAAAAAAGGCAAACCAGTTTGCAATGAAATGTATACCTAGTGGTCATGGCGTCAAAGGCAGCTATCCCCATTCCTTATGCACATCAAGTAAAAATGGAATGGCCGAGGGCAAGGCAATAGTTACTATAAATTTGATAAGTCGAGGCATATATCATTCTTATGACGTGGTTTTAGCAGGGGATGCCTCCATTTTAAGTGTATCATACAAAAAATTGTAAGCTTATGTTAACATCATATGAACCAGAGGTTACTTACAGCGTGACATCAACTGAATCAATACAATGCAATATTTTAATTTGCTCCATGCAGCATCTATCCAAAAAAATACCATCTGAATGCTGCAAAGGAGTTTTGCAAGACACCAATGATGAATGCAATTTATAGCGAGGGCTACTGGTCTTATTTTTACCCCTCTTCATAAAACATATGATAGTAATCTTGAAATTCAGTATGGACCAGTATCACATGAAATATTACCAAGCAAGAGAGATCCTCAGCATCAGCCTCGAAAGAAGAGCTTTCAATATCATCTTCAAGTTCCATACTAGTATCCATTCCCTCAAGTTTTCTTATCATGCGGGGCGACAGAAGTATCACGCCAAACCGCATGGGCATGCTACTTTGATAGTAGTGCATGATTGACTCCGTAATCTGAACCAATTATACAGCGTTGGCAATGGGCAAGTTGCAACATACAAGTCTAGCTACAATCTCCAAAAACAAGTACTTACCTGAAGCCCCTTTGATGATGCTGGATCAAATATATACACAGCATGGTAAAGATTTTTCCGGATGTAACGAAGCTGACCTGGAAAAACTGGCATCAGCAGCTGCATCATGAAGCAAACGGTCAAGCATGTTAGACTTCTGAAATAAAATACAAAAATAAAAGACACAACAACATGCATTGCCACACAATTGAAAATGATTGTATTGACTTCGTGTCTTTTTCAGTGAAGTGGGGGAATATGCGTTATAGCCAGGTTGGAAGGAAACACCTTTGCATTCGTTTGCAACTTCTTGCAATATATGCAAGTAAAATTCTGCAAAGCACTTCCAAAGATACCCAACTCAGCCCACTCAGACTATGCGCTTACTTCGACTCCAATCACTTAGGCAGCCAGAGGAATGGGGGCACTGTCTGTTGATGTCTGTTACCCCTCCTCCAACTCCAAGCAACCCACAAATCCAGCCAGGATCAGTAACCAAATCACTGTAGTCTTGTACTCGCCATTTCAGCTGTTAAAAATCAGGGCCGTAGAAATGTCTAGATATTAATTGTCAGACATATTCACCAAATTCCTGCCAACATTTTCAAACATAGGCTTGGGTTTATTCAGCTAAAGGGGGGAGCCAGCTGCTTTCTCTTCCTTTCACTTTGTTGGTAGCCTCTGCATGTTTTGTTCCATATTTTAAGGGTCCAATAAACCGTATAAGTATCACATATCCATGAGCTGAAACATCATCCAGTCATCATCAATGTTGCTTTGCAAAAAAGGGTAAAAGCTTTGCATGATGGTGTATTGGTGTTAAGTGTGTGAACGCAAGCCACCATAAAAGGCAATAATTTTACTTGACTTTTAAGTGTTAAAAATGCTTGCATTCTTATTAACTTAAATTTGCATCTTACAAAAACAGCATGCAGCCTTTTACTTACTGATGGTCAATCACCCTATATTGAGTTGAAATAAAAATGGAAGATGATATTCCTAGCTGGATATAGATGCTGAGTTTGAGGAGTTATAACACCTTACCTCATTGAGATTTGATCTCCACCTACGGTACATGTCATCTTGTTCTATATTGTTCAAATAGTGAACATAATTAGATCGAAAATCTATACGCACTAGCCCTTCATCCACGGGTTCAGGTAGCTGCAATAGTTGGTTTATAAACTTGGGTGGCACCTGGAAGAATACTATTGAATTCAGCAAACAAATACCTATTTTACTTTCAATAGGACCTTGAAAATGTAAGTAAATGCAGAAATTTAAAACAAAGGCATTTGAGAACTTACCTTCATTTTCAACAATTGGTCTGAAATAGACAGTTCTTGGCGAACAAGCTCCAGGACCCTGCTCAGAAAAAACATGTGAATGAGAGCATATATAAAACATCTTGGCAACCAAGAAAGAACAAGTTGGCCTCCTCCCTGTCTCTAAAGTGACGACATCACATCATCCGCTTACACATACTTTCGACTGGAGTTCTCATGTCCTCTGCTCAGTTGGAAATCAATAGTCCAAACAAGGACTGCATTTCATGGGCCCCAATGGAGAGATTGCTTTCAGAAGAATTGTTGAATTATAAAGTCTATGAAGAATATCTTCAGTATTTCATGTGATAATGACAGAATCTTCTGCCAAAACCTCTGCACCTTGAGGCTTTTTACCAGATAGTAACCTTATTTTCATTGACTACAATCCTTTGCTGCAGACCAGCGGCAACTCCCCTACTCAGCATTTATGTCGTCCAAACTTTCTACAGACACTCCCCTAATATCTACCTTGGCTTGAAGGTATATAATTTATTCAGCATGATTTAAAATTAAAGGACGTGTATGTGGCAGACATGAATTTTACAAGGATAATTTTGTTAACATTTCCATGGATGGTTTCCTTAGCCAACTAGATATTTATTTTTGGCATGCCTTATGGATTGTTTTGGGGTAGCTCCATGTCAGCTATCGATGGCACTGAGTGAATGCTTTGGCATCTTTGCAACTTAGGAATGGTGGA
>JAANSK020280492.1:0-11032 GCA_011763485.2 Isoetes engelmannii | reverse complement strand
AATTCTCTATTAACATCAAACATTGTACTTCTTTATTTATATAATATAAAAAATCTCGTTCCTTCAAAAAAAAAAAAAAAAAAATTAGTTGCTTGCTCCTTAGGATCGCGGTCGCGATCCTCCTTAGCAATTTTGGAAAAAAGAAAGAAAGAAAGATTGCTCTGCTCTGCTTCGCCAGATCGCCAGGGCGAGATCCTTCTGAGCTCGCCCTGGTACATTTTGCTCTGTCTTGCTCACCCAGATCGCCAGGGCGATTCTTCTGCGCAGTTCTTTGATATTGTCGGTCCCCAAGGGGGAGGTTTCGTCATATGCACAGCAGCTGCAGCAGCTTGTGCAGATTTGGCAGCAGTTGCGGCAAGATGACCAGGAGCTTAGGGAACGTCTAAACTCCAATGGGTCAGCCTCTAGCTTGGGGTTGAGACCCTCAGAGCCTAAGATCAGTCTGTCGGAGAAATTTGATGGCACTAGATCCAAACTCCGGGGTTTCTTGAATCAGATTCGACTTGTTATCCAGCTTCACCCTCATAGGTACCCCACAGGTCAGGAGCAAGGTTTGCTCCCTTGCTAGAGAAGCAAGCGCCAGAGTTACAAGACTCTGCTAGTTTCACAGCTGACCTGGAAGCCTGTTTTGGAGACACAGATCCGCAGCAGACAACAGTGACCCGGCTTAGTAATCTCAGGCAAGGATCACGCCCAGCCTTAGTCTATGCATCTGAATTCCGTCAGATTGCCATCGATACTGCTTGGGACGATGTTGCCCTTCGGGACTGTTTTCGAAGGGGTTTGCGGGAGGATGTCAAGGATATGTTCTTAAGCATGGAGGATCCATAGAATCTAGAGGAAGCTATCAAGTTTGCGGTTCGTTTTGACAACTGTCTTTTTGAGCGCAAGCAAGAAAGGCGGAGTCAACATGTGTCCCCAACTCTTCACACTCCAGTAGTCACAGCAGTTTCTGCACCGCCGTCTAGGCCAGAAGGTCCAGTACCTATGCAGAAGGGAAACCAACCTCTGCCTCTATTGTGGTGGGGCTGGTCATATGGTTCGTGGGTGCCCGGTCAAGCGCCAAGACAGTCGGAAAACTTCAGCGGTCAGTCCGAGTAGGAGTCTCTCGTCGGCTGACCGCCATTCCTCAGGCTCCACCCAGATGCAGTGAGGGGTTTATCCCCATGGATAAGGTCAGTAAGAAGTTTTTCATTCCTGTGGTATTGGAGTCAGAGGTCGGAAAGTTGGAAGCTTTAGTGCAGCTTGATAGTGGTGCGAATGCTTGCTTTATGGACAATGCGTTCGCTTTTAAGCACGCCATCCCTAGAAGCAGCTGTTGGTGTGATTGATGGATGTGAGATCTCCTCGGGTATTCCTTGACCTGAACCGCACAATTCACAGATTAAGTGGCACTCCAAATCATTTCATTTTGGCAGCTCTTGCCCCAATTTCGATCCTCCGACAAACCCTGCCTCTGTTTCGCCATCTCCGTCCCGTAAAGTCTCATGGGCGCCTGGCCTCACCTCTGCCCACAACCCGAATCATGTTTCTGCTTCGTGTCATGTCCTAGTCCCTGTTCCAGTTCCCGTCCATGTTCCTAACTCTGCCACAGTTCCGGTCCCTGGTTCTAATTCCGTTCCCCTCCCTGCTCCTACATCTGCTCATGCCGCTGTCTCTCTCCCTGTCCCGGTTCCTGCTTCCGATCCTGTTCCGATTTCCATTCCAGTCTCTGTTCCAGTTCCAGATCAAGTTCATGTCTCTGTTCCTGTTCCTGTTTCTGTTCCTGTTTCGAACTCTACTTCCGCATCTGTTCCGGCTCCCGTTCCTGTTCCTGCTCCTGTTTCCGTCTCGGTTCCTGATTCGTTTCTTGTACCTGTTCCTGCTCACCAGGATCGCGATGGCGATCCTCCCAAGTCTTCTTCGCATCATTGGCTCCGTATCTCGACAATCTCACTGCAGAAGTTTATCCAATCCGAAAAACAAGATCCCAGTTCGGTGTTTGCGATTCAAGTCCATCCAGCAACCAGTTCGGCTTCGGTGACATCTGTTCCAGTTCTTCCCGACAAGTACAAGGATTTCGCTGACGTCTTCGACAAGGTCAAAGCCAGTAAGCTTCCAGAGCATCGTCTGTATGACTGTCCCATTGATCTCCAGCCAGGGATGACTCTACCATATGGTCCCATCTATGGCTTGTCACCAACAGAGTTGGAGATGCTGCGGACTTATATTGAGGAGAATCTTGCAACAGGCTTCATCCGGCACTCTTAGTCGCCTGCAAGTGCTCCTATCTTCTTTGTTTCGAAGAAGGACGATTCTTTGCGATTGGTTGTAGATTACCGCAGACTCAACAAGATCATTGTTTGCAACCGGTACCCTCTGCCCCTGTTTCCAAAGTTGCTTGAGCGGCTGCAAGGTGCACGGTATTTCACCAAGATTGACCTTCGCGGTGCCTATAATCTTATCCGGATCAGAGAAGGTGATGAATAGAAGACAGCTTTCCGGACTCGGTATGGCCACTTTGAGTACACCGTCATGCCTTTTGGCCTTACCAATTCTCCAGCAGTGTTTCAGCACATGGCCAATGATCTTTTTCGGGAGTTCTTGGACCTCTTTGTTATCATCTATCTGGATGATATTCTGATTTATTCGAAGACCCTGGAAGAGCACGAGGAACATGTCCAGAAGGTTCTTCAGAAGCTGCGTGAACATGAGCTATATGCCAAGTTGGAGAAGTGCCAGTTTGAGCTTGATTGGGAAACACCCTCCTCAGTCAAAGATGTCCAGTGCTTCCTGGGGTTTGCCAATTTCTATCGCCGTTTCATCAAGGATTACTCGGAGATTGTCCTCCCTTTGACGCGTCTCACGTCCAAGAATGTGCCTTTCGAATGGAGTGTAGAAGTTGAAACGGCATTGTCACCCTGAAGCATGCTTTTACTTCGGCACCAGTCCTCCCCCATGCGGATCCTTCACGTCCGTATGTGGTGGAAGCGGATGCATCCGACTTTGCTCTTGGGGGTATTCTGTCACAGGAGGGGGATGATCATGAGTTGCACCCGATTGCCTATCATTCACGGAAGTTCCAGGCTGCTGAGATCATCTATCCCGTCTATGACAAGGAGCTGATGGCAGTAGTTGACTCCTTTGAGGAATGGAGGTGATTCTTGGAAGGATCCCCTCACAAGGTCATAGTGTACACTGATCACAGGAATCTGGAGTATTTTCAGTCTGCCCGGGTCCTCAACAGGCGTCAGGCATGGTGGCACACGCAAGTGTTGTCACGTATAGACTTTGTGATCAAATATCGATCCGGGGCACTCCAAGGAAGGCCAAACGCGTTGTCTCGGCGTTCTTGCCTTGAGCCAAAGCCAGGAGATCCTGCTTTTGATCAGCAGTCACAGGTTGTTTTGGGGCCCGAACATTTTCGGTTGATGGCCATCACCTTGTTCGAGAGGCCCCACGATCTCACCCTGTTAGAGGCGGTTCAGACGGCTCTTCTCGCCGATCCATTGGCTCCGGATATTGTTTCACAGCTTGGTCCTGCACCTCAGGATCGCAGAGGCGATCCCCCTGAGCAAACTCAGTCAGACTTTGAGAGATTTGAAGTTCGAGATGGGCTCGTATTTCGTGATGGACTTCTGTATGTTCCTGATGGTGCCCCCATACTTCAAGTGCTTCAGTCCTGTCATGATTCTCCTCTTGCTGGCCATTTTGGAGTTGCCAAGACTTTGGAACTCATTGTCCGAGATTATTGGTGGCCAGGCCTCCGACGCACCTTCCACATGGTCTACTCCAGCCTTTGCCAGTTCCGGATGGCCCATGGAAGAGCATCTCAGTGGACTTCATTGTCGAACTTCCACCTTCTCAAGGGCATGACGCCATCCTTGTCGTTGTTGACCGATTTTCCAAGATGGCGCATTTTATACCATGCAGCACCTCCATCACGAGTGAAGGAACCGCTGATCTCTTGCTTCGAGAAGTTGTTCGGCTCCATGGCTTGCCGGATACCATTATCAGTGATCACGGCCCTCAATTTGTTGCCGGTTTTTTGAAAAGGCTCCTGCAACTCTTGGGTGTGGAATGCTCTCTTTCTTCAGGGCACCACCCTGAGACTAATGGCCAAGTGGAGCGCATCAACCAGACCCTTGAGCAGTATTTGCGGTGATTTATCAATTATCAACATGATGACTGGGTTAATTGGCTTCCTTTGGCTGAATTTGCTTATAACAATTCAGTCCATTCTTCCACCGGGCAGGCACCATTCTTTGTGAACTCCGGCACTCATCCTCGCTGGTCTTTCATTGCACCAGGATCTGATTCAGTAAACCCCCGTGCAGAAGACCGCCTTGAGAAGCTCCATCATCTTCAGGATGACCTTCATGGACACCTTCTCCAGGCCCAGGAACAGTACCGCCATCATGTAGATCATCATCGCCAGGATGCCCCACATTTTGCAGTTGGAAACCTTGTTTGGCTCCTGCGCTGCGACCTGCCCACAACGTGCCATTGTGATAAGTTGGATTATCGCCGCTTGGGTCCATATAAGATCATTGCAGAAGTAGGGGATCGTGCTTTTCGTTTGGAGCTTCCGCCATCAGTACGGCTCCACCCAGTGTTCTACGTCTCTTTATTGGAACCTTATACGACAAATCTTTTTCCAGACCATGTACCCCCATCTCTACCACCGGTTGAGATAAATGATCATGAGGAATTTGAGGTTCGTGAAATCCTCGACTCCAAGTTCTTGTGGCACCACCTATATTATCTGGTGGATTGGGAAGGATATTCACCAAGCGATAGGACTGGGAACCTGCAGAAAATGTGGCTAATGCTCCAGACAAAATTGCCGCACAGGCGTTATCCGCACAAGCCCAGTCTCAGTACTCCGGCTCCTATTCGGCCCACTCGATGCCATCGTAGGAGGGGGATGGTGTGATGACCATACCACTATACCATATACACAATATGGTCGTCACACGGACCACGCGCATGGGTGACACCTGACACAATCTCGCCCGCTGGAGTGGCATGATCTTGGCCGTGGAAGTGGGTATATATAGAGGAGCCTCACTCTTCTCAGGCTATTCCGGTTCAACGCCAGTCTTGGACCCTCTCAGCGCCTGTCCTGTTCTTCTGAGCGCCTTCGGGTCATTGTACTCCTATTCTGTATTCTTGAGCGCCTTCGAGCCATTGTACTCGTGCTTCACTTGCATAATAAAATTCTTGCCAGATCTTGGCGTACACCTTCTGTATTTTTGTACATAGTTTCTGTGTATTTCGGGTAGGTTCATGACAGTTGCAATCTTTCTTGCATCCGTCGTTACCAAGTTGTCCTTCTTTGGATCTGGGAGGGTGAGGACTGGTGCCGTTGTTAAGACCTCCTTTAGCTTATCAAAGCTTTCTGAACCTTGTCCTCCCATTGATCCTTCCAATCCTTGATCTTCTAAGATTTGGTGAAGTCCGTTAGTGGCGCCACTACTTTGGCGAAGTCCTTGACAAACTTCCTATAATAGCCTGCTAGGCCAAAGAAACTACTTACGTCGTGGATGTTCTTTGGGGTTGGCCATTCCACTGCCACTTGGATCTTTGTCGGATCAGTGGAGATAGCCTCCCGGGATATGATGTGCCCCCAAGACTCTACCTTACTGGTTGCAAATGGCACTTTGGCAGCTTAGCGTAGAGTTTATGTCTCTCAACTTTTCAAGAGCTTTTCACAATGCCACACATGATCTTCCAAGGTCTTGCTGTAAACCAAGACATCAACGAAGAAGATGATGACAAAGTCGTCGAGGAACTCGAGGAAGACGTCGTTCATCAGCCTCATAAATGTGGTCGGAACGTTGGTCAATCTAGAAGGCATGACCATGAACTCATAATGTCTATAATCTTGCTTCTTCGAGTTGATCCATCAGGCCGTCTGCCCTAGGCAAGGCGTACCTATTCTTTATGGTGTGCTTATTTAATTGTCGGTAGTCAATGCACATTCTTAAGCTTTTGTCCTTTTTCTTCATGAATAGGATAGATGCTCCAAAAGGAGAGACACTAGTTCTTAAGGAGTTCTTGGAGTTGCTTCTTCAGCCAATTCAAGAGTGCTCATCCTGTATGACGTCTTACTTGTTGGCTTAACCTCTGGTGCAAGAGCAATCGCGCACTCCACTCCCCTTAAAGGCGGGAGTTTCTTGATTTCATGAGGAAATAGATCATGGACGAACTCCTTAATAAGCCTTGCTACTTGGTCAAGGTTTTATCTTTGGTGTTGCCTTTATTGTCAGGATCTACAATTTCCAACTTGAAAACATATGCTATTTCATTTCTCTTGATGCACTTAAGTAACTTCTTACTTGACATGCATTGCATTGGGGTTAACTTATTATCTTTGATCTCAGTCTTCCTTCCATTAGGAGCAATCAATATAAGCTTTCTCTTGCCACAATCTATTAATGGTCCTGCTGGGATAGGGTATTCCTTATCGGCTATTAGGTCATAAAGCCTGATATTCATCATCTCCGTGCCTAAATCCACAGAGACACCCGACAACTCAATATTGAGATAAAACCTCATCTACAATTTCCAACTTGAAAACATATGCTATTTCATTTCTCTTGATGCACTTAAGTAACTTCTTACTTGACATGCGTTGCATTATTGGGGTTAATTTATTATCTTTGATCTCAATCTTCCTTCCATTACGAGCAATCAATATAAGCTTTCTCTTGCCACAGTCTATTAATGGTCCTGCTGGGATAAGGTATTCCTTATCCGCTATTAGGTAATAAAGCCCGATATTCATCATCTCCGTTCCTAAATCCACAGAGACACCCAACAACTCAATATTGAGATAAAACCTCTTGCCGTAAGTGTGGCGAATAGCGCCACTTGCCATCACTACTGGCCTAGGGTTAGACTTCAAAGTCTTTCCTTTAAACAACTCTGCTAGCCTGGGAGAGGCAAAGTTGTGGTGTCGATAAAGATAACAATCTGCTTGCTAGCTACCTTGCAGAAAGTGGAGATATCCATACTGACACTGCACTCTCTAACTCTATGGCTGCACAGATGCGACACTCACCTTCAATATAGTCGCATGGTGGTTCATCGTCTTCCTCCGTTGGAGTTTCCCACCCCATCTCTAGCATTGCCGATTGAGTCACGAAGGGCAGTCATGGGTCCTATACCCAGATTGGACCTGAAGCACAACCTCTTCTTTATACATTCACCCTGTTTTTCCTTTATTATTGACTCTAGAATCTGCTTCACTATCTTCGAGTATTTGGGTCCTCCTGCTTGTTCTTTGAAGAGGACTTGCTTCTTTCCTTCCTGCTTGTTATACCCCGCTCCACCGAAGTTTCTTTTGGCTGGTCCTGGACTAGCTTGCCTTGGGCTATAAGCTCCTGCATTCTTTGCTTTATCATAACCAACCTGTTTCAGAACTGGAGTCACTGGCATGAACTTCCAAACTAATTGCCTTATCGTCCGCCTCCACCACGGAGTGCCTGTAAGCGCATGAACACTTTGGTATAAGATGTGATTGTTCTCTACCCCTTCTCTAGCCTATAGAAGGCTTGTACCATTTGGCACCGATGGCGCAAATCCTATGCGACAAAATACCCCATTCCCACAAATAATAAAGAAACAAAAATTCAGCAACGTTACAATCCTAAGGATCAGCTAGAACTACATTGTAATTGCTTCTCCACCCCCTCCATCAATCAAAACCACATTATTCTTGGGATTGAAGGCCGCGATTTAGTTAGATAGGTAATGGCAAAATGTGATGATAATATGCAGATGGCTACCAAAACACACATGTCCTGAGGGGGTTAATCCCACTTGCGAGCTTGTTATGGCGAATAAACAGGCGAGCCCGTAATCGGCAAGCCATGAACGAAGCTCCAGAGCAGTGGTTAAGTCATCCCACGCCTAGTTATCAGCTGATTCAGATGCCCATAGCAAGATTATCACGACACAAAGCAAGGTTATCACGATCCGAGAAAGATTATCATGACTAGACCTACCACCAGAGCTGAAGGGGAAGCGGATACTGGGCGTGCATTGGAGGTTCCGGCTTATCATAAGTCTGCAATGGACGCTCACGATTATGATGATCACAATCCTGCCGCTTAAGGATTTATAACCGATGGGCTTATATGCTAGAGAGGAAAAAATAAACACTTTTCTTCCTCCGTCTTCCATTCTTTTCACGTCACACTCTTGGCTCTTCTTCTCTTGCAAATTGGAAGGCTCAATTCTAGCCCTAAAACTGTATAATAGATCTAGATGGGCCACGTCCCCTAAATAATGGGCTAGCATTATTCTCCCCATCTACCGACGTCTATCCCGGCGTACTTGGTCGAAACGGACCGGCCCACATTAGGTACTGGTTAGTATGCACCCTCTAGCACGCCTCATGGATGCCGGAAGAAGAGGTTTCAGTCCAGAAGAGGAAGCGCTCATGTTTCAGCGAGCATGGAGCATCCATTTGCATGCACGTTAGTTGATACTTCTCAACACACCCTTTTACTTCAACTACAATGCTCCCCTGTATGCAACGTTCTCTTACATCCTTACCGTCTTGCATTAGTCACTCAAGTTGCCCAATATATTGAGCCTTCTTCTCTCGATTTGACATCGCGTTTCATCTTCTCGCCCTGAGAGTGCGTAATTCTTGAAGAATGAAAGTGGATCGCGTACTTTGTTAAGTGTTTTTGGGTATGTTCTGTTAATTTTATGAACTCAGGTGCCTTGAGTCCGGTTATTTCATAATGACTTTGGAAATTCGTTCCAATTTGCTTTTGTGTCTTTGGATCATCATGTTTGTATGACAATGTTGACGTTCAAAACTCACTTTGTCCGTTTTCTTCTTATACTACCGCAAGTTTTACAAGAAAATTTCTACCTGCATTTCTTCTTACTGTTTGCTCGGATCTGGTAACAGATCACAGTGTAAGAGATCTTAAATAACGTAATTAGTTGAATATTCTCATGGACATTGCATCAAGCCGTGTAGCATCTACATGGTGAAATATGATTTTCAATTCACATTCCGTTGTTTACCTTCTGAAGTAACAGCCTCTGTTTTACATAATGAGCAGAAGTTATTTAGTTAGAATTGTTACTTCTATGAACCGTTAATCCATTTAAATGTACGACTGCAGTTCTGCTGACTAGCAAGGTTTATCAAGCGGGGTCAATGGAGACATTGTGAGAGTGGTAAAATTCTCGATGGGCAAGGTAAGCCTCATTGTTGCCTTAATCCTGTTTCTACTGTGGTACTAATAGGAAACATTGTATGACCATATTAATATTCATAACGGTGGCTTATGTGAGCATGAAAGAATATCATTAGCCCTGTTACAACATGTCTGACCATTGAACAAAAAGGGCTTACAAAATTTTGGTTGTAGATGAAAGATTGCTAATTGTATGTTGTAACATAAGCCTGTTTTAAGTGCGTAATGTCTCGTCTCCTAACTTGGGCTTATCTGAAAGTTACAGAAACGATCTTTAGCCTTTCAATTTTTTTGTTGCTGAAGGTACTTGACATCAATTTATAATCTGAAGTCTGTAACTTAAATTCAGCAACTTAATGAAAGTACAAATAAAAAGGGTATTTTAATGGGGCCATGAAGCAGCTCGAAAAACAACGACTATGTTCTTGAACCCTCTTTGCCGACGCTTATCCATTTACATAAAACCATGGGAATAAGATTTTTATTCTCTTCAATGCCATCTTTAACAAGCAAAGGAAACAGCCCTTCTTCCTAGATGGCAATTTTATCTGTAGTCTGAAGGCGTTGGAGTGCTGGATTTTGCTTTAGTAGGATGTAAGTAGACCATAAACAGCTTTAATCCGTAATTGACATTCCTGGGTTCTTGGAATTTACAGGCTGGTAAAAAATGGAGAACAAATATGATGATCAGTACAGGGTTAGAATATACTGCTTGTACAACACCTTAGACAAGATGCCACAGTCTGGAAAGAAAACCCTGCATAACATGGTCAAGGTGCTGAAAGCGCCTATTGTAGCATGTCTAACATGTCCTCTTTGCAGTAACCTTCTCCGTGAAGCAACTACTATTTCGGAATGCCTTCATACATGTAATATTTGTTGTTTATCCACGAAATAGAGTCGTTTGTTTCTGAACCTGTAACATTTAGTGAAGATATTGGCTTTCCAGTTTGCAAGGAATGCATTCATGAAACACTATCATCGGAGGATGAGATAAATTGCTGTCCAATGTGTGATGTTTACCTCGGCTGTGCACCTTTGGAGAAGTTAAGGTACTTAAGCATATATATTGCTGTCGTTTTATTAAGTTAACTGCTTGTTACCTTTCTAATCTGAGAGAACCTTGAAATATCGAACAACTTTAGTATGAGTTTATAACAGAAGTTACTTAATAATTATGTGTTTTATAAAGGAAATTATGGATATGCAGGGCTGATCCTCAATTAGATGAAGTACGGGCAAAGCTTTTCCCATTGTTACCAAGAAAAAGGGCTGCTTCAACATGCTCTGCTGGTTCTACACCAGTACGAAGAAAAGAACGATCCTTGTCATCACTTGGATTAATTTCAGTGCCATCTTCCTCAATGACGAAAAAATCAAAATCAGTTCATGCATCCGCGGGAGATATGTCATCCAATGAAGAATCAGATGAAGAGGAGCGAGATGTCAAAGCAGCCAAAAGAAGTGATAATTCTGAAGGTTCATCTCAGGAACATGCACATGATGTGAAGAAAGTAGGGCACTATAAAGCTGGTAATAAACAGTCAAGTGCCTCTAAAGCAGTGAAAGAAGCATCTCCTAGCGATTCAGCATCTCCACCCGCAAAGTATCAACCAACTGGTGCAGGTATGTTTGCACAGCGTTCAAAATTGCCTGTCACAGGGTCCAGCCGAACCGCAATACCATCCTCATCCTCTGCGGTCAGACCTGGCAAAGGTAAACTTTTGGAGGTGTCAGAACTCCAATCAGCTTTATCTTATCTTGCAGAGTTAGCAGATGCGGATGCAGAGGCGGACATGCACGTTGATGAAATCAAACCTGAAATA
>JAANSK020280491.1:0-20615 GCA_011763485.2 Isoetes engelmannii | reverse complement strand
AGAACAGAGTATGCCTCCCTAATGCATACGTGCATATGCGTATATACGCCCCATATACGACCATGTATACACCACTCACCACACTATAGTGGTGACACTCACCACAATGGTCTATATATCACCCCAACAACGTCCTCTTCTACCCCTCAGCCTGCATCGACCTCTACACCTTGGAAATCCTCTGACATAGTGGCATGCGTTACTGGTGTTCGTTCCCCCGAGCCCATATGGAAGGGCTTGTCAACTCCAGCCACCTCTTCGCGTGTCTTAGAGGCTACTTACACCATGGTGGATAATAATAGAAAAGAAGTTGTGTCCTCTCTTTAGCAACTACAAGCCAATCAAGATTCCATGGATGTCCAGCTACCATCAGGTGAAATATTTTATGAGATTCAGAAGTGCAGGACAACTCTTGAGCATTTCGGGGCCCCAGTAGTGCAGATTATCCATGAAGAGCATCGACGCCATGTGGAGCAGCTGGTTGCATGTTCAAAGTTTGCCACTTCACTGGCCCATTCTTGGATCTGAAGCGCATGGGATCTTGGTTGTAAAGGCTTCCTGTATAGAAATCTATCAGCTTGTGGCAAAGGATCAGCGTTGCCCTCCCCCCTTCCCTCCCCCCCCCTCTTTTTTGAGTCTCTGGAATCGGTTGCCCAACTCATAGAATGGGGCGTGGATCCGCTTTGGAAACATTTCTTGTCGTATCAGCAGTATGTTCCTGGCTCTTTTCCAACTAAGCCAGATGCCTTACGTGCTCCGTTCTGGTTTGCTATTAAAGATTTTCCCCCAAAGCTGCAAGACTCCAAACTCATTTCTGCCATTGCTAATGAGATTGGACTCCACTTGCAACACTCCCTAACCAATGGCATTACCAAGATCTGCGTGGCAAGGCCCATTCATCACAATTTGCCTCGAACAATTGTTGCCCAGAGTAAGCCCATGTTCTTTCCATTTGATGGTACCAGAGATGCATCCCCTACAACAGCTCATGCAGCAAGCAAATCTGCAAACTTCTCTGCTGCCAATTGCTTCTTCACTTGCAATAGTGCCTGTACCTAGAGCATCTACAAGACTCTGCATGTAATTTCAAGTGATGCTCGTTAAAGCATTTCACCAGCTTTAATAAATACTATAAGAAGAAATGAAAAAAAGGGTATCAAAGCCTTTAACACATAATCCATTTGAAGGAGTGTCAAAAGGATGGCTAATATCTACCTCTGAAATGGCAGGCATTATATATATCAATTATCAGGCACCTCTGGAACTATTGATGCTTCTCTTTCTATTAGATATTGAGCATTAGTATCCTTATTTTGAAGCTTCGACACATGCATGCTGCTCCCATGAAGCTGCAACAGCCTACACACCAAAAAGCATTGGGTTAGATTTGTCAGCATAAACATTAGTTCACATTCAAATAAGTAATTATGATTGAAAGAAACATGGAACGAACTAATAAATCCTTATTCCAGCATACAATAAATAAAAGATTCCATCGTCATTATCCAGAGATACCTAGCCCGAGTACTCCAACCCTCCACTCGACATCGTGGTCGGAGGTGAATGGTTGTCGAGCGGCGGGGGATGGTGATATGACCATACATATATTAGTTTCATAAGGTACAAAGACGATCGTCACACGGATGCAAAAAGTAGTTGCATAAAGCAAGGTTTGAACTTACAGCTTCTTAACTGCGAGATATAAACCTTTTCCAAGTGAGCTAGAATCAACATTCAAATTCATAACTTTCTAATCGTAAAACATAGACATACATCTTCTTTCAAGTGAGCTACCAATACCTTTTGAAGACATTCCTTTGCAGCTCTTCATGTATGAAACTGTTTCGAGGAGGTTCTGGAAATACATATACAATACTTGCTACGATCTCATCATTTGGATTGACACGATCTTGACCGTTGGTTTAGATGTATATAGAGGGGCCTTAGTCTTGTCGAACCATTCCAGTTCAATGCAGTCTTGAGCATTCTAGCTCAAGTCTTTGTATTCTGCTATGTTGTATCAAGTGTATCCAGTGTTCCAGCATATTCTTCGCGTATTTCTTGCACATTTTTAGTATTTTCTCTTGTTACGCATAGGTTCATGACACGCTAGACCTACAAAAAACATACAAATGTTAGCTTCCAGAACGAGTCAAGAATGTCGAAAGACATAAACTAAAACCTTATCTTTAACAGAAGCCACTAGAACATCGTAACAAGGCATTAGAACCAAGCACCTAAGCACACAAACAACCAAAAAAGGAAACATGCCAATCACACCCAAAAGCTTTAAGAACACACTACAAGCTGGGGCCTAAACATGATCCATAAATGCAGACAAAAAAAAAGAAAAAAAAAGGAATGCATCTAAAACCAAGAGAAAATATGGCTAGGTGCCAGAGCAAGAGCTTGGGCCAGCGGAAAAAAGAGGAGGGAAAAAATGGACGGCGACACATTTTATACCTGCCTAGGTGGACCTGATGTGGCAGAAACGACCCCACTCAGATTTCACGTTGGGCAAATGGCCTACCAGGCTAGGCCATTCCCCTATGCAAAATGTACTTGAATTTTTGTTCAAGAACTTGGGGGAATTTTAATTATCCTCACACGATGGGTTTCAAATAAATCACCGTGGAAGTAGGATCTGCTTTATATATCAACGACGACTGTTCCTGGCAATTATTGTTATGGCGGACAACGGATCCATTTTTGCTGAGGCATTGGAGGCGATTCCTCATGTCAAATCCCCTTCCGGCGAGATGCTAACCAAGCCCTTTCTCGATGTCTGCCGTCTTGTCTTACCCGTAATTGGTATGATTTTTGGAGCTCTTGTATTTCGATCTTTGTTTAATATTATTCCAAATGCAAGATCTAGACAGTTGAATTAGGGACACAATAATAGGTAATGCTAGATCAAAGTGTTGACCCCTCTAGTGCAGATCAGAAGACTTGTAAATTGAAAGATCGAGTTAGCACAGTTACTGTGATTTTTCTTTGAGAGTTTAGACATGCAATTGAAGAAGATGACTTCATATGAGGAAATTATTACATGCGATTCACCTAAATAACGGCTACTTGCAGACAGGTTCGGAACGGCCATGTCTATGATCAAGTCTGATATTGGTGGAAACGTTAGGGTATGCTCCTTTATCATAAATGAAGAGTTTCATGGGATAAATTATTGTGTGGAAATTCAATCTTGTCTTATTTATACATTGCAGAGGCTGGATGCTATTTACGATTCAGATTCTACGAAGTACTACTTGCTATATGAAATCGTCCAGAAGGAAATAGCCGAAAAATCTGCTAAAAATTCTAATAGCTGTACTAATGGTTTGCTCTGGCTCACTCGGTATGTATTTCACATGTTTTTGAGCTGATAAATGTCCATCTGTTAATTTTGATTGTCCAATTTTCAAATGAAACATATTGTCAATTGATCACATAAGAGTTTAGCTGAATGCATGGGAATGCAAATAGGATCTGGTAGAGCTTTTGCAGCATCATTGTGATAAGGTCAATTCTTCTCATTAAACTCGTCTTTGATCACCATCTGTAATGTTGTCATCAAACCTTGCCATGACTTACAACCAACTAGGAAATTGACCTTAAAGATTCTGCAAAGATCCATTGAAGCTCCTTAGACTCTAATCTGATGCCATCTCTATGAGACATGCACATTGGCATCAAATTATCAAGACTGGTGGCCCATGAATAAACAATTGTTGAAATTGCTTATGTGGGACTAATCAATTTGCATTGGACCTCTTTGACGAGGCACTGGTGCTAGTAAGAAAAACTAGTAAGAAGTATCTCTTATTGGTACTGTTGTAGGATTATTATTATCTAGATGAGCCTGTATGAGTACTGTTGTGGTTATGTCATTATTGAGTATATAAGTATCTATTTGTATCTATAAGTTGCATTAGGATTTCTCCAAAACAACTGCATGTATGTTCACCTAGGTTCTTCTTGCATCGCACACAAGCTTTAATTGGACTTCATTTCGTGGAAAAAACCAAATGGCTTTATAGCTAAAACGAAGGATTTAAGTAGATAAAGAAAAATAGCAAGGGTGATCATCCATTAGACGCTTGGATATTGTTGAGCAGCTCCAAACAGGCGGAAAATTTGCTCTCTTAAGATGCATATATCTGGAAAAGTTTAACAGAACCAGCCACAAGAAGGCAGATAAGTGTAATTGATGGAACCTAAAAGCTTTTCAGCATTTGGAATGTCATGAGAACCTGGTTATTGTCCACCAAAGAGAGGGGCTGTGCCTTGTTGAGCTGTTATAGTCCTAAGGAAAGGCAATACTTTCTTGCACTTCTTTGTTTAGGAGATGTAGTGACTCAATACGCTCTTACTATTGTTAACTTGGCATCTTATCCGACGGGCCTGTACAGAGCAATGGACTTTCTTGTGGAGTTATTCCGTAACTTGGTGGAACATCCAAACTGGGCAATGCAGCAAGTCTGTTCAGAAGCATATGCTGTAACTTTGAAGAAGTGGCATGGCTGGATTGCAAGTGCTGCTTTCACGGTTTGGTCTCCCCCATTTTGATTGTCATGAACATTGATGGTTTTAGATCATGTTTCTCATTGTTTTATCTTATATAAAACAGCTTCTGCTTTGTCCAAAGTCTACTGTCTGTTCCATGTACTTTCTAGTTTCATGAAAAATGTTGATATCTTCCAATTTGAAATATTTCAGCTTCATCTTGCCCTTTATTTTCTCAAGTCCTGCCCAATCTTACAATTTCCATTTGCTATATTCATCTCCACTGATGCATGTAATACACATGTATACGTATGAAAAATCTGATTTTAGTTAAGTTTGTAATTGCACCATGACTACGTTTTAAGCTCATCTCTTCCTGGACATCATTCAAGGTAACATGCCCCTTTTTAGCTTCCATAACAAAGGCGTTGTTCATGTGATGCTTTACCAGTCTGAAATACATATGTATCATATTATGTTCAATAAAATTGTAATGGTTGATTATGTTTAAGTTATTTGTGGCAATTTTTAAATTCTTATAGGTTGCCATGAAGTTAACTCCAGAAAGGAAGAAATTCATTGAAGCACTTGGGAGTGGCGACCTGGATGGAGACATAAAAAAGTTCGTCACAGCCTTCCCACCACTTCTGGAGGAGAATCACAAGTTTTTGGTACATATTGTGTTTTTTTCAATTTCTTTTTAGTCATGATGACCTTAATGTTTTTGTTTTGTTGCAGCAAAGTGTTGGCCTCGACAATTTAAAGGCATCTTGATGAAAGATTTGTATATGTTGCATTACCGTGGATCTGATATTTCACAAGAACCTATATATATCACCTCTGCCTGCCCATTAAAAAAAGAACTACTGCTCTAACAGAGTACTGAAAGCTGCTTGTATTTCTTCACAATGCCAGAATTCAAAGTCGTTGATTTCAAATTTTCATCCTTAATGTGGATGTATGATGTGTTAGTGCCCAATAATTAAGTTCTCAACTAACTTCTACAAATTAAGTAGGTGCAGAAGTAGTTTAGAGGGAGGGTCATGGAGAAGTAGGCAAGTTGGGTGGATGCTCCCTTTCTCAAGATGTACTACGGTAAATAAGAGTAAATTCCAAATGATGGTATTGGATAGTAGTTCAAATCACTTTTTCCACATTGTTGGAGAGGAATTAGAGCAGAATTCAGCATTACAAATACTTAGGAATAAAGTTACCAGATCACTATGTCATACGTATGTATATATGTATGTGATTGGAGCTTTAAAAAGTGATGGTT
Organism: Isoetes engelmannii; assembly: GCA_011763485.2. NCBI lineage: Eukaryota > Viridiplantae > Streptophyta > Lycopodiopsida > Isoetales > Isoetaceae > Isoetes > Isoetes engelmannii. Next base: position 14,839 of record JAANSK020280491.1, on the reverse strand, counting down.
CTTGGTTCACATAGTAAACGGGCATATGAGCTCTCGAAAAGATAGAACAAGTACCAAGGAAGCTTTTTATTGATGAATTGGGTGCTAAAACTCGAACTCCATACAAAATGCTTTTAACATAAGCTGGCTTGCCATTATTAGCAATTGAGGCATTATGTCATACATTAGACTATGGAAACCAGCTAAAAGCAATGAGTGACAGAAGATAGTCTCAATTAGGAATGGATCCCGATGGTTTAAACAAATTAGCAATGGATCCCAATGGTTTAAACAAATTAGCAATGGATCTCGATGATTTAAACAAATTACTAAACAAATCCTGTCGATCCGAGCCATAGGATCGAGATTCTAGAATGGGTGAGTATGCATGTCTTGCAGGCATGCATTGAATGCATTTTCTGGTTGGGAGATTGCTACTTAAGGCGAGGTTCTTCATGAACGTCTTATCAGTGCTTTCGCGTCTCTCTCAACAGTACCTTCTTCTCTATTCTTTGAAACCATGCAAGGGAGGGGCTTCTTTTTGCTTGGCTTGTCCAATTTGGCGTTTCTTTCCATGATGTGGCATGTTCTTTCTCGGCCTTGTCTCTTCTTTGGCCATAATCCTTTGACCTTCGCCCTCGATCCTGCTTTGATGATTGAAGTTCTCTTCTTTTCGGAAGTTTTTGCCGTTTTTATGCGAGCACAATTCTAGAATCCTAGCGATCTGAGCCATCAAATCGAGATTCTAGAATTGGCGAGCATGTACATCTCTTGCATGCATTCTGGTTGGGAGATCGCTATTTAAGGTGGGGTTCTTCATCAACGTCTCATCGGCGCTTCCTCGTCTCTCAGTAGTATCTTATTCTCTCCCCTTCCCCACCGCCTAAGCGCCTGGGCATTCAGGCGTCTCAAGATCATGCAGGCTTCGCATCCAGCTTAGAAAAGCCAAAGCTCCAGCCATAACCACGAAGCCACAGATCTGTCAAGCTTGATCTTAGCCTCAGAAGGATTTGCCAGAGGACCGCAGGGCCAATTTGTACCTTTTGTATTAGTTCATATATAGAGCAATGGATGAGAATTGACAGGGATAGAACTTTTATTGTGTCAGGGCGCCCTAGTCACATACTAAAACAGATGGACAGAAGGTGGTGATTCACACATGCGGTCGGTTCTTGGTGGAACGAGCAGGAGGACGGTTTTGCCACCACCGTAGCATAGGCGCCAGCCTTTGAAGCAGTAGATAACCGAACAAAATTTCATTCAAGTCCCAGCTTAGCTCTCGTCTAGACTTTTCTTGTGCTTTTGCCAACTCAATTTTGTTGATGCAGAATGAAGAGAATGAGACAAGCCATGCCATCAATTCTTGATCTCAATTCTTTAGGTTAGTGACTGTCTTCTGCTGGCAGTTATCATCTTTAGATTATTTGATGTCTGACCAAAGACATCAAGCTGCTATCTTTTCGCAGCGACAACTAGAGAATTATTAGTCCCGACAATGATTGCATTGGTGGTTCAACGGTTGCCCCTCCGACGATGGAAGATGGAAATGTTGGGACTTCTCTTCTATTTGAGTCAAAGAATTTCTGAGGCGCGTTGGGTTTGAAATTACCAGAAACCACACGACTATATGGCCGAGGAAGATGGGCTGCACCTAAAATCATCCCAAGTGCTGCTAATGTGGCCACTAAGCTATTTCTTTCCCTAGGGCTATCTTGTTACGACTTCACCTTGGTCAATGACCCCACGCCGCAGTATCCATAAGACAACCACTGATTACGATGAGTGGGCCACGTGAATCGGCGGCGTGAAACACCAAAGTAATGGGTGATTCCTGGATATGCTTCGAGCGAAACCAATTCCCATGGTGTGACGGGAGAACATTGTGTCGTTTGGCTCATGTTAGAAAGAATAAACTACTATAGGTGGTAGGTTGATGATCGAAGAACATTATTTGATTATACTACCATACTTTAAAGGGAAAATTATAAAAATGCCCTTGTATTTTGTCAAAATTGTTAAAATACCCCTGTATTTTAGTAAATTATCAAAATGCCCCAGGTTTGTGCCTCAGCAAAGAATCGACCACAGTTTCTACCTTTGTGCCTAGATTAACTGATTTTATGTGCTTGGATTCTATGCTGCCGATTTAAACTCTTAGGGCCTAATCATCGGATTCAAGTGAAGGTATGATCCAAAAGCTTCACTGTACTCCCCTCTCTGGTTTTTTATTGCTCCCATGAGCTCAACATGCCCTTTTTTTTCGATTCTTGTAAGAATATTTGTAGAGATTCTAAGAAGGGACGAATGGAACTACCACATCGTTCAACACTATTCTTCTGCAACAAATTATCCTGCTTCAATCCTCTGCCAAGAATCTTTCTGCATCAAAACTCTGCCAAGGTTTGCCGTTGTTTTTGTCAAGGTTTCCCTTTGTTTGTCTTTCACCAGGATCTGCCTTATATTGCATTGCCTCTCACAACCCGGATTCTGCCCCATTCTATTTCTAGTTGCTTCAGACCAAAACACACATCAGGGGTTTTGGGCAGGGGCTCTTCGTTGTGCAAAACCTTGATCTCTTTTTGTTGGCCCCAGCTAGTCTGCTTACTTTGCCCCAGCCAGTCCGCTTGGTCTTTTTTTGGCTAATTTCCCTACTTAAGTCAGTTTGCTAGGTTAATCTTTCGTTTGAAAGATAATCCTCCCTTTCAAGTATGTGAGCAAGGCCTTGTTTTTCTTTCCTATCTCTCACAATATCTCTCACATTATGACCTGTAAAGCGAGAGAGATGGTAAGGAATCAAGCGAAGGCCCAGCCGATGCTGGATAAGATGCTTAGCCTTGAACCCCATGTGTTCCTTTGCTTCTAAGTTGTTGTCAGATCGGGCATGATCACACATTTTGGCTAAGGGATACTTCAATGGTGAGGACTTCTGTACAGAGAGGACATTTTTGTATGATTTCCTGGTTTTGCTTTACTCCACATTTTGAAGCACTTAGGTTCGCTGCCACCTCCAGTTTATAGTGCGCCGTCACGTGCAGATGCTAGCATTTAGACTGAAGAGCCTCTACATGTTCAGATAGCGAGGCAGACTGATGACCCCATCCAGCCAGTTGATATGGGCGTACAAACAGAAGACATACCGGAGGAGAAGTCATGGCACTTTGATAATGCTTCCGATACCAAGGGACTGCTTCGGAAGAGCAAGATGAATTTATGATTAATAGGGATCCAAGAAGCAGATACACAGCCAGATACAGAGACAACAACACATTTTTTCACAAACATAATGCACATACAAAAGCCAGACATTTTTACAGCACAAAGAGCCGAGGCGCACAGACCAGATCGGCCGCGCCACCTTCTAGTAAATTTCACTGCAATACATGACAGGTTATATGTCTTGAAGCATGGCAGCCATCTCAAGGGTACAAACTTCTCCGTACAGGAAGATCTATCTCCAAGACAGTTCACTAGACGATAAAAGAAGGTCTGCAAGGTGCGAGAAATAAGACTTCAGAATAAGTGGGTAGTGTACAAGGGAGGCTTAGCCCTCATTGCGACCAGTGGCGTCAAAACCCTTGGGCAGGTTATCTTCAATACCTTCAGCACACTGTTGTTCCTTTTTGGTTTAGTTATTTTGTATTTTGCGTGATGATGGGGCCTGAGCCCCACGTTTCAGTTTGATTTGGGCCTTTTCCCTTCGTATGTAATGTCCCATAACCCGATTGGGTTCCATGGACGTTAAAAACTCTTATCTTATCTTACCTTACCTTACCTTACCTTACCTTACCTTACCTTACCTTACCTTACCTTACACCCCCCCCCCCTCCTCCTTCAAATTATTGTTTAATGTACTTGTCTCGTGGCATGCGTGATCAGTACCTCTATTTGAAGAGGTATTTTTGTTGCGTGGCATGTGTGATCAACCCCTCCACTTTGGGGAGCTTGTTTTTTCATATTTGTTCTAGTGTTGATGTCCAGGTATAGGTTGGCAAGCGACAACAACTTTGACTTCTCCATTCATGGGCTTTTGGGATCGACTTCTCAGCCGTATGTTTGTCCAAGCCCCTTGCCGAAGGCTTATCACGAGGGGCTTTCCTATAAAATTCGAAGCTTTCGGTAGCTACACAAACCAACATCTACTGGCATTGTATTTTCTGGGATCCAACTTGTACATTCTCTTTATTTTTCTTTGTGGGTAGTTCGCATGTGTGAGGCTACCCACTATCCACCATTATAAAAAATCTCTTGAGATGAATGAGAAGCCTACCTATGGAGTTTTTGTTATTTTCATGCAAGCCCAGTTCTAGAATGACAGAATGGGCAGAACTGTCTGCTATCAATAATTGAGGCCCAGAGCTGGTCAATAGGACCCTCAATAAATCTCCACCAGATATGGTATGTGCTTATAAGGATCACAGACCTAGTGATAGATGGAGCTTGAAAGGAGAACGAAGATGGCAAGGAGAACCGAGAAGAGATAGATGAAGCTTCAGATATCAAAGGACTAGAATCAGTAGAGAAGACCAAGAACTCCATTTGGAGACAACATCATGCAAGTTTATAGAGCTCATATTCTCAGTGAATGCCCCAGAATACAAATAAAACTTGACCACAAGTGGTCGGTCTGCACCTAGATAGGAGACTCTAGACGGAAGGGACATTTCTGCAAACACAGCAAAGACAAAGTTCAAGGCAGCAAGAGGATCATGGACAGTTGTAGATTTGAATGTGGTCGTAAACAATGTTGAAGATAATACCATGTCAATTAAAGCAGTTGGACGAGCATATGGTATTCCGGAATCAACCGTAATAAATCATTTGTATGGGAGGTCAAAGCGCAAACAGGAAAAATATTCTAGATACCTTACTCTTGAAGAAGAATTAGAGATTGTAAATTGGTGTTTGAACAATGCAGATGAAGGTAGAGGTGTCACAATAGATATGTTAAAGGAAAAGGTTGGTGAAATATGTGCTAATAGAGTTACACCTTTCAAGAATGGCATCCCGAAAAGGAAATGGTGGCAACTCTTCCATCGTAGGCACCCAGAGGTGTCTTTACGTTCTACTGAGACACTAGATACAGCACGTGCCAAGGCTTTGACTAAGGAAAACTTGGATGCATTTTATAATGGTTTAGAGAATGTGTACAATGAGTTTCTGTTTCCACTTTCCAAGATTTGGAATGCAGATGAAACTGGGGTGCAAGCAGGAAAAGTAAGTGGGTGAAAATTATTGCTAGAAAGGGTGCTATAAATGTGCATGGTGGTAATGCAAAATAGAGAGTGGATCACAAGGCTGTTGTAATGCAGAAGGATATAGACTTTCAAATTACTATATTTTCAAAGTAAAACGTCTAAGAGCATGTTACATCAATGGTCGTGAAAGAGGAGCAAGGCAAGTTGTTCAAGATCGAGCATAGATGACAATCGAGCTCTTTAAATGCTGGCTAACTCACTTTAAAAAGAATGTACTTGGTGGTGTTGACCCTTCCAATCCACATCTCATCATTTTGGATGGCCATGATAGCTATGTTGACACGGATGTGATTCTCGTTGCTAAAGAGATGGGGATTCACCTTTATATTTTGCCACCACAAACTTCACATAAACTTCAACCACTTGACGTTGCATGTTTTGCTCATTATAAGACTGCATTCCAGAAATATAGAGCTTGGAAGGTGTTGGGTGGAGCCTATGAAGGAAGATTTGGCCATAATGATATGGTATGCAATACGAGATTCTTTAACTGACACTAATTGCAATAATGGTAGGCCACAGTATAACAGTTTGCTCAGAGTAACTCTCAATTAGTTTCTTGGCATCCACTAGGCTCTCACATTTGCCATACATATTTACAAGGAAAATACCGATAGCCTTTGCAAACTACTTGTTGGTGCTACATAAACTGTCTTTGCAGACTATTTTGCCTAAGCCTTGGCCTAGACATCCCAGACAAATCTGGCATTGACAAATCCTAGCCAAATCCAAAATTGCCCAAGACTTATCTGTCCTCAACTTGCATTGAGAGAGCCTTAGGGGACTTGTTTTTTATAAACCACTAAAGCATAAGCCTGTGCCAATCCTATAGAAAGCAAGCTATAGAAAGCGACATCCTATAATAAGCAAGCTATAGAAAGAAACTGATGCTATTCTCAAAACATTGTTTAGCCAGTGTAGCACTTATGGAATTATCTCTGTTCTTTGGCAGTAAGCCTGAGTTTCTTCTCTTCTTTCTTGCTCTATTAATGCTTTGGTATTAATACTTGATGTTTTTTTACTATTTGTGCATGGCATGTTTTTTGTAAGCACAGGATGTGCTCATATAGTTGGAAATGATATTCGGGTCATCCTGGCACATTTGTTCCAGCTCGGAAATCTCTAGAAAAAATCTCTTGTTTTTTAGTGTATCTTCTCTCTTAAAATGTTACACCTACTTCTGTGCTGGCGCATGGTTTGTTGATACTTTGCACCATAATTTTTATTTTATGTTTTGCTTTGGGTTAGATATATCAGTGGTGTGCCTCTTAATGGCAGAGTGAACATACTTTTTGGATGCTTTTGACTCACATAATTTCCTACATGGTTTTTGTATTACTGTTTCGACTTTTTAAAGTGTTCTGCAAACATAAAGGTTCAAATGATCTAAAGTTCAAATGGTCTGGGCTTGGTTGTATATCAAAAGCCTGCCTTTGATACCATATGCAGCATGGGTATTTTGCTCCATGCACCACTGCATGTTCTCGTGGTTTCTATAAGGCCAGGTCCTTGTTCTGATAGGGTCTAGGAGGTTGCATGACTCGTTTTGTTTAACAATGCATGGACATTTAATGGGGAATGGCAGTGCTTGCTTCATATTCTCTGAACAGGAGCATGGGATTGTTAATTTTATTTTTGACGTTTTATTGTTCGGGTTGGACATAATGGTTTGGAATTATGCTATTGCATTTCATGATTACGATTAGATACCATTTCTTACATTCTCCTGTTGACCTTTAGAATTTTCAAAGTCTGAATCTTGTCTTCTAATGATTGTATTTACATCTTCTCTGGAGATATTTTGCATTTGGTCATGCATAACCATTAATGGTTTGTATCAAATTTGGACTGATCTATGGTGGTCTACATGGAATAATGCAGGATTAAACTCGCAACGTCCTAGTATGTGAACATCATTGTTCTAATGTTTACACACATTGTATTTTTTACATCTTTTCCAAATTGTGGTTTCAAATTGTATGGATCTTGTGGAGCAATACAAATAGACTTGTGGACTCAAAGGGTATGGATCCGGTGGTAAACTGTTAGCATACACCACATACATTGTAGGCTCTATGCACCATGGCTAATTCTCCTGGTCACCATATGGCCAAGCCTATGGTCTGATAAGTCCGGACCTCCGGGAGGTTGGGCGCACCTGGCTGGAAGGTTCCCGGAGAAGGAAAGACTACTACAGGAAGGATGAATATGAGCCATTAAAATAGCATTTGATCCAGTGTACTAATCAAGGGCCATCCAAAGCAAACTAAGTTTGAGGTTTTGAAGCCTGCTCAAAAATTGGTGATAGCCCTTGTAAATTTTCTACTGAGGCTATGTTGTACAATTTTTGCCAATGCATTCTGTCATCCAAAGGCGTTGTCAAATTCAGGACATTGTTAAAAGCATTGTCACTTATAGACTTCTAAGAATAAGCAAATAATGCTCTACTAGCATTTGATATGCAGTTCTTCATGTGCAGGTTCTGGCTGGATCAGGAGCTCACTGTAGTGAGAAATCTCACTTCACCAAGGATCACTTGTGAGAAAAGATTTGTGCATTTTTTTCATTTTGCAAGTTGCATGCTGTATTTTCAAATTTTGGAGCAGATATATTGGTATTCTTTATAGAATCCATCTTATGTTAGTTTTGTGCTATCTTTATTTGGCGTGTACAAGATTTACTTTTGAACTTATAAGTTACCTGCCTTTTGTCATTTGGTTGCTTTTTTTTTTACAAGAATCCATCTTATGCTAGTTTTGTGCTATCTTTATTTGGCGTGTACAAGATTTACTTTTGAACTTATAAGTTACCTGCCTTTTGTCATTTGGTTGCTTTTTTTTTTTACAAGCAGGTGAAAGCGACGGGAGCATCATATTTGAAAGCAGAAGATGCGGTTGGATGAGGTTTTTGGCAGTTTATAGAAGAAGTCATGAGTAACTATAAAACTGAAATTTTTGGATTTGTTCTTTTTCTGTACCAGTTGGATTTGTGGTCCTGTAACAACTCACTTATGATGCATATAAGGCCAAATTCGAAATTTGTAGCTTTATTCCAGATTGTAGCATTTGTAGAGGACAAATTTGTAAGGACAGATTGTAGCATTTATACAAGATGAAATTCGTAGCATTTGTAAAGGACAAACTAGGTTAAAGATGCCACCGTTCAAACAGTTCAAAAGCTGTTTCAAATTTGATCTTGTATGTTTGAACGGTTCGTTTGAAAAGCGTTAAGATCTCGTTTGAAACTAGTCTCTCCAGCGCAATTAAGATTTTGGAATAGTATGAAGTTGGTATAAGATGTCAATGTCAAGATGTCGTCTTGTTTCCATTGCCAAGACTTATGGTAGATTAGAATATGGTGCACCATCAATAGAACATGAAGCCACCAAGTGGTTCTTAAAACCTCCATTCAAAGCACACAAGTGAGCCAAATGATGGCACACTATGTCAACAATTGGGTGCATAGACCGCTTCTCCTTCACAAAGGATTTGCTAGAGCTAGGCCCATTAGATAGGCTCAAAGTGGACATGATTAGATAGGGATAATGAAGGGGTAAGGGCTTGGCGAGCCCGTAGGGCGAGCCAGGTCCGCACCCCGCGAAATGGCCTGCCCCTTAACATTTACCTACGAAAAAACAGGGCAGAGGAAATTACGGCCCTGCCACGTAGGCACAGGCACAGGCCATGTAGGCACAGGCCTAGCCACAAGCCTAGCCACATAGGCAATGGCCAATTACAACTTTTAAAAACGCCTGTAATATGGCGTAATTTCCTTTGCCGTGTTTTTTCGAAAGCTTAGAATCTAAGCTTTCTAACGATAAACATCATTAAAAGTTAAAAGTGGGCTGTTATCCGGCTTCGAAATCCCCGGGAGCTCTATCCAGATAATTTGCCGATATATGTGACGCCCAACCGGATTTTGTATAAAAGTTAAGGAATATTTGCCGAATTTTGGCAGAAACCCCACAATTTTTTCGCCGGCAAACAAAAACTCAAACTAGAAAATAAAGACTTCTACCGGAAACTTAGGAGACTAACTCCTAGTTTTTCGATGCCTGGCTGTTATATTTATGGCTGATAACGGGGTCGAACCCGTTAAGCCAAGCTGCCGGATTTGTTCCGGATCTGTCCGGAATGCAACCAGGAGCTACCAACAAATATCCTAGCCTCCCGATTTAGGCCTTCGTGCCTTTTCCAAGCCTTTTTCATCCCTTTCTATAATTATCTGTGCTAAGAATGGAGATGCCTACGATTGCCTTTTTCCAAAAAGGTCTTGCTTGTATAAATACCAGTGATCTCCTTCTTCTTCTTCTTCTTCTTGAATCATCAAAATATGGCGCTCCACCCCTATCGTGAGTCTGCTATTGGCGTGAGTCTGACGGCTGCTCTAGATGAGATGGTGATTAATGGTTCGATTCCGCCGCTTCTTGCTATGAAAGTGCTGATGCAGTTTGATAAGGTGGGAATGCTACTTTTACATTGTTTTAGTGGAAGCATGAAAGATTCTTCCCTATTGAAGTTTTGTTTTTGCAGTCGATCAGCGAAGCTTTGCAAACGAAAGTGAAGTCAAAATCAAATTTCAAGGTAATTATCCTAGGACCATAAATAATGTACAAATGGTATATCAAGAGCTTAAAATTACCAATGAAAAACTCTCATTTGATGACAAGGCCACCATCTCAGTTTCCATAGGATTTTATGTAAGTCATATAAATGGAATGAGTGTCTAGAAGTCGTAACCTTTTTTTGCTGCAAATTTTTCGTCTACCCAAAGATGATGGGAAATGGCCAGAGTGATTAAAAGTAACCTTTTTGAACACAGATGGGGCCATTGAAAGGGCACCACGACGTCATTCTTCATAGATAAAATGGAGTCTTGAAGTCGTAACCTTTTTGCTGCAAATTTTACTTTTTCCCAAAGATGATGGCTAATGGCCAGGGTGATTAAAAATAGCCTTTCTGGACACAGTTGAGGCCATTGATGACATGCTTAGAACCTGTATGACGCAACATGCTGTAGCTGTTCATCATATCCTGTTGACAACTTCATTTTTTGTAGTCACTAACACATTAAATTTCAAGCATTGATCGTTTAAACTTGGGGTAATACTTAGAACAGTGTCTCTGTTTCTTTACCTGTATGATCTCCCATCAGTTAGAAAAACATTTTCTTGGTTTTGGGAAGGGAACACGTACCAGTTAGTGTTTAAGTTTGCAGGATAACTTCTACTTGTGTCTTCTTAGTGTTCTTTATTTATGGGAATTCTTTCCATTTAGTAATTCATAATTGTTGAAGTGTTGCTTTATGCAATATGAATTATACACTTTCTGGTAGAAGCCAAGCCAGGGTTCTCTCCTCCCTTTATCCATTGATTTGCTTCTTGGTCGTCTTTGTTGTTAGAAAAATGATGTGTGCAGAGAATATCAACTCTTCTTAACTATCAGGTGCAATTGTATTCCATCTTACACTGTATTCCATCTTACAAGAGTGCAAAACAAAAGCAGTGAACGTAAGAATATGTAGATACTGGTAAGAATATGTAGATACTGATCTGGTAAACGCAAGTCCGGGACTTTTTATGACATGCCTTTTATTGTCGTAAATTCTATCTCTGTCTTACATTATTCCTGCAGGCACAAAGATTAGCAGTGGGGTTGTGAAAAAACCAGCAATTCTTAGTGACTTAGATAGAATGTCAAGTAGAATACTGCATCGCAACCTTGTGCAGTATACAGTATTTTACAAATTGCTTTTGAGCAGGAATTTCATTATGAATCTATATACAATAAGAAACCCGGCATAACACATATTTATTTACTTGCAGGGTCATTTGCGCACGTACAATTTTTGTGACAACAAATGGACTTTTAATCTAGAGAATGCAACTTTCAAGACAGATGCAGATGTTCAAGTGGTTGACCGAGTGAAGATTGAAGCTTGTGATGCAAAAATACTCAAATCATAACAAAAATGTAAGTAAATCAGTTACATGTGATACCGCACATTTGCTTCTTGTTCTTTTTGAAGTAGCTTGTGCAGTCATAATATCTTGGATGAGCATTACTAAACGGGGCTTGCTGTTTGTAGGCTGGGTGAATACTGGCTCGGGATACTGTCAACAGCATGCGTTACTTAAAAGCGGGATGCAAAAGAGAGATTTTTTTTTTCCCTCCTTTTTTGAAGTAATTCACCACAAAAGAAACCTCACTAGAGACCTTTACATGCTTTACGAGGATGTACATATAATCTTGCTCGCGTGTTTATTCATACGATGACTTTCATATCTAGTCTAAATGATCTGCCACCTTCACTGCACAAGACCCTCAAAAAAAGACTGTCCAGTGAAACCATTGTTGTTCTACGGGACAAATGGTTCACGTTTATTACCAAAATAGTGAACAAGTTTTGTATCAAAACAAATGTGGCTTTGTGTCTTCAAACATGTCTTGTGTTTTAGTTTAGTGAAAAAGTTAAAGACGTCTTTGCCAACCAATAATAGCTTTAGCTTTAAGGAGTTTGGAGTGCATGGTGGTTGCCCAATAAAACCATTGTTGTTTCATGGAATAAATGGTTCAATTTATTACCAGAATAGTGAACATATTTTTCATCATAAAAACAAGTATCGTTTGTAGAATTTGCACCTAACTTACCCAAGCAAATCAATATCTTATATCATGCAATCTACATTAGTTTAAAAAACAAAATCATTTATAGAATTTGCAACTAACCAATCCAGGCTTACTTGTGCTTTGTTTATTTTTTCTAACAGCCTTTTGGGAATCGAACCCAAATAAATCCATTCAGCATGATGTCATAACAATCTTAGATAAAATGCATGATTCAAGCCTAATAATCTTCATAAAACACGAGCCAATGTTAAGGGATTGTTTTCAGAATCAGTTTGTAGCTAACAGCAGCTCGCAAATGTTCCAAAGAACAAGCAGTAGCAACCATTTTGGAACAGTGATAAGAAGGTTGCATTTTGCAGGCAATGCTTGCGCTGCAGCAAGGTTGAAGTACATGCACATGCTTCCTCCAATGTCATGGGAAGAAGCATGTTGCAGCATGCTTCTGATGGGTTTAGCAGATTTGTCCTCATTATTAAAGGTGCACATGCTGCCAACTTGTGCTGAGCTTCAGCACAATTCATGTTTGGCATATCAGGTTCTCCACATTCCACAATAGGTAGACTTATATTGATCAGTATACATGCTACGAATAGGAGCTTCTTTACCATTTCTTGAGCTTCTTAAACTCGCAATATACAACCAACATTCAATAAAAAACCAGCTAAACTACAAACATATAAGTTAAAAGATCGACTACTATCATCTCAGCACTTAAAGAGGATAGTGTTCTTAACTAGAATGCAAAAAACAAATAAATCCATCTTCAAGCAGAAAACATTATCAATTCAATTCTAAAATGTAGACCTGCTGATTCACCGAGAAAACTTGTATAAATGAATATATATGGCTTAACCTAATCGTACATAACAGATAGTTACGAACCTTGGGATTTCTATAGAGCCCAAGATGACAAGGCTCTTGGCTATTGGTACTGTTAGCATCCAGGGATTACAGAGCAAGGAGTTAAGCGCCAGAGCATATCATTACGGCAGCGGTAGAGCATATCATTACTTACTAACAGAGAACCTAAAAGATAAAACAAATCACTCAACTGTATCTGTGGATCCTCCTTGTGCAGCCAAAACAATGCTCCAGCTCCTCCTTAATAGGAAATTTAATGTTAAGAACCCTTTACTTCTTAACAAGCCCATCAGTAGAATCCAAACGCAATTGTTCTGACTGTGTTCTCACCAAGATGTTGGGCAACCACAAGAACAAGCCTGACGTGCCTCATCTCTGAGAAAGGGTGCACGTTAGAATGGATTAGAAGGAAGGAACAATCGACAAAAAAAAGCGCACAGGGCAACAAAAGTACCTGATAGTGCAAAATAAAGGCGCACAGGGCATCTCCATCACACCGATCTGCGACAAAAACAAACATGAATAAAAAAAAACGAATGCAGCTCAGCTGCTCTACCGAATGGAAATTCCCAATCAAGAACTGCCTGAACGTGGTTTCCCTAAAATGGCCGCTACTCTGCTCATGCTTTACAGGTTGCAACCATGGCGGCAAGGCGGCAACTAGACAAGCAAAAACAAATTTGAGACGGCCAAAAAACACAACGGATCTTGCTCGTTATCATAGCACCAAGATTGCAATCTAGACCGTTCATCTCTCTATATGTATGTTTTATCACACGTTGTATTTTTGACAAAATAATGGCAACAATAATGGCTATTTTCTACCGTTTTTTGGAAGTATTATCGCGTCTCATTCAACTTTTGCTGCCAGCCGCTGATGTGCGAAATATTCCGTGCATTGTACCAGATCGGCGGGCAAAAACATCCTATTGTTTAAATTTGGTTTTTCCGACGTTCCAAAAAAACTTTTTGAAATTTTTACTTAATTTGATTTCCTAAGATTTCAAGAGTTTTGACGGCCGGAAAAAAATTCCGATTTGCCAAAAATTGGGAAAATTTTCTTCGCCTTAATTTTGGAATTTAATTTTGCCCCTTTCTGCCTTATCCGATCCTAGATTATTTTTGTCTACATCGTGCATCGTTACAGGTGTTGATCTAGGAGTGCAGTTCAGGTTAGGTAACGATTCAAAACAGGCTATCTTTTCTTGTAGCACCGCAACACCTTTGCCTGCCATGGCCAGATCAAGATCGTGCACAAATTGTCGGCATATCTCTTGAAGCCAGCATGATTACTTCCGGCCAGGTAAAGAAACGACTTTGTCAGATCATCCCAATAATATCGAAAGGTAGACCAGAGAGGTTCTTTCATTTTCAAGCTGGCATCGGAGGATTTGGCCAGAGTAGATTTCGCCCTCGCTTGCAACTGCATCAACGAAAAAAGCTCCAGGTTCACAAATTATTGGCATACGCACTCATGAACTGGGGTATGTTTGTTAACTGGCTTATGTCTACACCTAGCTTCTTTCCCTTTGTGTTGTCAGTAAACTGTAGTATATATCATAGTTCTTGAGCGATCTCATAGCTTACCAATATTTCTCGAGAGCCTTTCTGTTTTCAGTTACCCTAGCTCATTTCCGGCCCGCCTGCAAAAAAACCGGAGCGATTTGGGCCCTGCAGGCTATACTTCCTGATCTGAGCTTCCCGAGCACTTCTAGAGCACTTCTTGTGCAGTTCTGCAGCTTCTCGAGCACTATTGCAGCTTCTCGAGCACTTCTGCAGCTTCTCGAGCATTATTGCAGCTTTTCGAGCACTTCTGCAGCTTCTAGAGTAGTTCTCCAGTTTCCCGAGCACTTCTCAAGCTTCTCTAGCACTTCTCCAGCTTCTGGAGCACCTCAATATACCGCATAAAGGTTAGAGTGGTCACTCTTATTTAAGGAATGCACATTCTATGTTTATATATAGGTTAAACATTCTTCTTGCCGCATTCTGTGAGTTATTTGTACGAAGATTATGTATGTAACTATGTGGCTCTGTGTGTTGTTACCTGATTGATTTTGTGTTTATAGGTTAAACCTCTTCTTGTTGATAGGTTAAACATTCTGTGAGTTATTTGTA
>JAANSK020280480.1:0-11032 GCA_011763485.2 Isoetes engelmannii | reverse complement strand
TTTTTCGTACACCTTTGCAAGAAAAGAGGTGATACTGGAAACAGACAGCTGCTCAGCCATCTGTTTAATGAGGACTCGGTGCATTCTAACTAATCCAACAAAGCCGTTTTTGGCAATAGAATCTTACCAGTTTAGTATTGCGTAAAGGGATGGATAGAGCGAATTCCCAGATGCCTATTGCTTGTTGATCCTGTACAGAACGGGTGTAGCATAGCCGAACTGGTTCTTTCCCCATCGCCTCTCCTTGCCCTAGCTCCTGCGCTTTTGCCTTCTCTGTCTCCATGCAAAAAAAAAAACAACTATTACCAGGATGCAACAAATTGCAACAAATTGCAACATTACAATAAGTATTCTGTTAGCACCAATTATGCAACTACATGATCCTCACATTTTATCATGGCTGAAGCGCCTTTGGGCTTGCATAAGCAAGAACTGTTGAAAAAAGAGAAAGGAGAACGGGATTCTACTGTGCGAAGAAGAATTTCTGGATTTTTTTTTAATTTCCAGTGATTCCCATAAACGTTTGCACGGCCTCTAAGAAGGCTGTCGGATCCATGATTCAATCGATCTACCAGCTCGGAATCAGGAAGCATCACGCCATAGCCATAGCCATACGGATTAGAGGGAAAGTAATTTTCAGAGATTATCTATTTTTCATGACCGTCAGATTCAAAAATAAGAGACCTGACGGCTGAAATTAAAAAATGGTGACGTGGCTGGACACGTGGATAGCCTAGAATCGCTCCGTTTAGGTCAGGGGAGGTTAGGCAACCCTGCTAAAAATATCATACAGATATATCCTTAATTTGCCATTTCGAAACTCCTCATTTTGTATGGGTATGCCTTTAAAATGATTCGAAAACTAATTTGTTCACCATTAATTTATTATTCCAGAACTCCTCATCTCGTGTGGATATGCCTTTAAATTATTTGAGCTCAAAATTACTTGTTGTCAACCATTATGTAGTCAGCATGCCTAACTAAGTTGATGTTTCTTTTGTTCGCTTTATACATCTTTTTCATTTTTACTTGGAGGAGCCAACATGCCAACTATACATTGATGAACTTCTATTTTCATTTTCTAAATTTGAGGAGTGTGAATTGAACCAGTCTTTTTCAAGAAGAATAAAATTTCCTAAATGTGGACTATGAGGAATTATCCCTTTTTACAGTCTTACTTATATAATAAATTATAGAATTGATGTGAAACTACTTATTCTTTAAAGGCGTCAATTGAGAACTTGATTTGAAAATTTGTGTCAAATGTGAAATTGTAAATTTAAAAAGTTGTCCAAAAAAAAAAAAATTCTTATAGTTTGAAATTGAGACACTGCTCTCCAGTGGTCCAAGTACATCTTCTGGGCACAAATCAGTTTGCAAATGTTCGTGTCACACTTGATCAGCTGTGGAAGGCACAAGACGAACCTGGGCACCCTTCATGACATCCATTGGCTCTAAATAGAGTGAATCAATCTCCAAGGCCCCAGCAAACATCAGTTGTGGAGCAGCAGGTTGTGCAGCTCCAGGAGGAGATCCCACTGATAGAACCAAACTTGCATGCTTCTAACTGGCTCACGGATGTCCCTATGTGTGACATTCACCCTGTGAACATGGTTTTGGCCACACTTGCAGTACCCAAACTTACAGATCTCAATGCTGCAACCCAACAC
The DNA here is from genome assembly GCA_011763485.2 of Isoetes engelmannii. Taxonomy (NCBI): domain Eukaryota; kingdom Viridiplantae; phylum Streptophyta; class Lycopodiopsida; order Isoetales; family Isoetaceae; genus Isoetes; species Isoetes engelmannii. The sequence goes on along the minus strand of JAANSK020280480.1, from coordinate 9,362 downwards.
CAAATGTAGCAGCTTAAGCAACGCATTTCTCAGGCTGGCGTGGATCCGAAGACTGTGTTTGTTACGACTAAGGCAAGGAAAGAAAATGGACCAGTTGATTTTCAGCTGCTACTCAGGTATTCAAGAAACTGTTGCACACCTTCCAACCATTCGAGAGCTTCTGATGCCAAGTGATCCTGGTGTTCCCTTAGAAGTCCAAGAAGCACTAATCGATGCTAAGATTCAACTCAGTCTCCAAGTAATTTTTCAACTGCTAAAAATCCCACAACTTCGAGTTACTTCTCTTCTCGGGGAACTGTTTGACGCCTTTCAAAAACTCAAGATCTCCATCAGTTTGGCTACCTTATACTTTCTCTATCCTATTTTTTCACCCTCCAGCCCTCTTTCGACAGTTTTGATGGATGTTTTGGGCACATCTATGCCCACCGTGGAAGCTTATGTTTGTCCACATCGGATAGCACGTCCAAGGGGACTTCACCATGAAGAACACGTACAAACCACCACCGTTCCTAACTATCAAGGTAACTCATTTATATCTAATAATTATTTTGCTATTTGTTATAGTTATGCAATAATAACAACTATATCGATTTGTTGTAGTTTCTGAAAGCAACTTCAACATGTAATAGTAGATGAGGATTTGTAGTTGCCTAGGATGTATAGCTACTAGAGCTACTTGGGTATGATGGGTTCAAATCCCATAAGATGAGATGTGATAATGATGTTACTTCATATCTTTTGCTATCTTTTTATTTCAGCACATAATTTCAAATTTAATTGAATGTCTTCTACATCCACGGAGACCAAGGGGCTTGCAATGATGACCATGGTGAAGCATGCTAACATGCACATAAAACACGTCGCCACATGCATAGCATATGCACAAATACATGTGGTCTATAAATTGAACAGTCCCTAATCAAGAGCTCATTCCTGGCCCTCCATGCAAGGAATAAATCATAGGATACTCCCTTTGCATCATTATGGGCTGTCTATCCAAAACTAAGATGGGGTCGAACCCCATTTTCCATATCACTATGATGTGGGGCCAATGGTCCCCAAGTCAATGATTTTATCAAATTGACTTGTTAAAGACAACATTGCAGACAAGGCATGAACATGAACATTGATTCCTACGTAGTGTGCAATAAAGCTGACAATAAGATGGCCGAGATGATGACAATCGATCTGCGTATGAAATACAACAAAAGCATAGCCTATGCGCTATCTTAAACGACAAACCCAACACATGTGCTGCTCAAACAGTCATGTCATAAGACAGGCTGATCCATTAAGTAAGAACAACACATCATATATGCTCTGTTACAGTGCACGAAACGAGCCTCCTGCCCACAAAAACACAACATCAAATAGGCCTACACATTAAACAGGCCTGCTACCCACATGCATCATGGCATCAGACCTGCACATGATTTTGCAATTACACAGCCTCGTGAACACATGAACATTGACTGATAACAATTTCTCCTTCATTACACAGTCTGTTGCATTTTGATAATTACACGGCAACATCCATCCAATGCACAACCTCTGCATTTGATTATAGAGCAACAACACATGTAATCTCTACCAATATAGTCTTGGAGCACATCAAAAAGACCTGTGCCGACATCCCTGAACCACATATAGTATTCCTATTGTCCTAACATCATTTGACTTGAATGAATAGGAGGGATTCTGATACAACTTTGGAGTTCCAATAACATACACTTCAATCAAATGAAGAACAAAGAGACTGACACAACTCTGGAGTTTCAATAACATACACTTTGAATCACAAATATAAGTATGTAGAAGAAGTAGTTTGTTACATTAGAAGCAAACTATGAATGGAAACGACAGCTCAAACCTACTTCTGAGGCATTTCAACCATCAAAAGCCTGTCATGTCGGTATAGGCAAGAAGAAATTCGAGACCCCAAGTGCTGGACATCGGAAGCAAACATATCTAGGTAAAATACGGCTCTGGCTATGCATGTCTTAACTGGAAAATAGGTTCCCACATTCTCTGTATTAGTTGCAATATGCATGAGAGCCACGATCTTCAAGGAAGCAAGACATCTGCAACCCCTCAGTGCTAAAGATCTGCAAAAACATCGTTGCCTGCCCTGTCACGTTGCCCTGCTGCAAAACATCAGCATCTCCACAATCTGACCCTTGGCGGAACCCCATAGCCACGGCTATGCTGCCCTGCCCTGTGCCAGGCTGCGAAAAATATGGAGAGTCTCTTAAAAATCCGAATATTTTTTTAAAAAATCCGGTCTAAATTTTTGGATGCCGGCAAAATTCCAGTAGGGAAAAATATAGTTTAATGTAAAATCCGGTATATTTGTATCCTGTTATATACTATATCCGGTGCATACTTTATATGGACGGCAAATTATATGGTAGAGCCTTAAAAAACATTTCGCACCCTGCCCTGTGCCCTAAATAGAAAGCTTAGCAGTCGGAAAAAGAAACAGATCCCCAAAACAAACCCCAAACCATGCAATTCCCAAAACCTATTTACTGACGTCATAAATCTACAGATTTGGCATACGAATGCACCCCTCAACCATCTAAAACCTTATGCTATAAAGTTACCCTTTAAGAATTGCAGAAGTTAATAGTTTTGTTTCGATGTTTAGCAGGCTTCCTAACCTAATTCTAGCCTATCACCTGGCCTGACACATCATTTTTCTGACGTGTATTTATCGTAGCCATTAGGTTTAATAATTTCCAATCTGACGGTTATCAAAAAACAAAATCCTTGAAAATTACGTTTCCCTTCCTCGACGGACCTCGGGTTCCTACTTCCATTTCCATTTGGCATGACCCGCAAAGCCTCCTCTTTTTCAGAGGATGCGCCTCCTCTTTTCCGGCCATGGATGCGCTTCGGGAGAGTTTTGGAGATGCTGGAGGCCCAGGCATTACCTTGGACTCTAGGGTTTGGCAGCTTGTACGTGATATGGATCTTTTAGATGCATTTGTTTTGGCTGTGAAGGAATTCAGGTATTCTATTCATCTTCCCAGTTTCTTACTTCCTGCAAATGAATTATCCACCTGGGCATCCCTTTTAGATGTCAAATGACATCAGTTACCTCAATTTGCTGCCTTCACAATGCACTTTAGCATTTCATCCTGCCAATACATCTGTGAACGATCATAAAATATTTTCAAATGCCAAGCTTGCCCTTCTACAGAAGATGTAATAACAGGACGTTAATCCAGTATCTCGTCATTCTGACGAAGTATATGCAACTGTGGTACTTCATTTCTATCCTCTTTATTCTGTTGTGGCATAGTATTGACTAGAACATTGTGTTAGCCTGTCATTCTTACCATGAAAATGACTATATTGTTCTCTTTCTATCTTTTCTACAGATGGTGGGGAATTCAGATAATCCAGAAGATTCTGGAGTGTACGATCCATGTATCTGTGTTTGGCCTGGAATGGACCTTCTCTGTTGTTGATACTTCATTTCCTTTTGCTGATGAAAAGTTAGTCACTCACCTCATCTTTTTAAACTGTCATTGTTAACCATAAAGACTCACTATGCAATTTTCAGTTCAAAAGATTGTAGTGTTTGAACTTGCTCATTTATATATGGAGTTCCAAATTTGAACCATGCAATGCAAAATGGGATTTGCCACGGCCCTGGGTTTTTGCTATGGCTTATGCCATGTTACTGAATATGTAAACTCAGACTGAATAATTAGATAACACGTTCTGGTCTTCTATTGTATGTTATTCAATGCAATAGAACAAAGGCAACTTCTTGTGGCAACTAAGAATTTCACTAAGAAGCTTGGATCTAGTGAATTTGGGTCAGTATTTCAAGTTTTTCTTCTCGATAAGACTAAAATCGGTGTAAATAAGCTGGAGCATAGCTCAAGCAAAAACAGAATTTAGAGCAAAGAATTGCAGAATTGGTCTCCCCATTGACAGAGAAGGTAGAGTGGACACAAGCATCCTCTAGGTCTCAAGTCAAGTAGATACTTGTATGAAATGATAAAATTTACTTCTGCAGTCTGAGTGGGACCTATTTGACGTTGCATTGTTATCATTGTCCTTGTATTGTAAATGTTTTCTACTGCTAGAAGCCTAGTTTTGAGGAGCCAATGGCAGCAGGTGATACTTGCAGAATAGCCTCTGGGAAATAATTAGAAGTAGGACCAGGGACAGAAGGCACCAATGTCAGGTACAATAGAACATGCCCATTGCACCATGTTTGTTGTCATTATTAGTAATTATTTGAAGAAAAAATGAGGCTGTGAAGCATGCATGGCTAAAGGAAGAACAAATTAACTCCTCTAAAACTAACTACAGTTGCATGTTTGTACCATGTTTGTTGTCATCAATAGTTCATCAATGCCATGTAAGACAATTGTCCTATTGTTTTGCAGGAAGGAGCAATTCATCAAGTTAGAGAAGAACAACTCATTAAATTGGCACAAGATCATATGCATATACATGAGACCAAGAGCCACCCTGTCAGGCCACGTGCATATGAAGATTATGGGCTAGCAAACTGCGGAACTGACTTGATGTTGTAAGTATGACAATTATTTTTGTTCTCTCAATTTGCTTGCCATTCAAAATCATGCAAATACAATTACCATTTTATAATGTGATTTAACACTAGGACAATATCATGCATAGATAACGAGCCTCATTTTCTACATGTCTTTGTAAAATGCAACTCTCAAAACTAACTTTTATATTCATTATTTCGATCTCTACAACAAAGGTAGGCGTTGGACCCTTTTATATTGCGTATGTCCACAAGTTTATAGGGACATTGCTTAGTTAGCAAGGCCTGTTACTTGTTACTGTACTGCATTGTAGTTTACATTTGCTAAGCATTAAATTCCATGCAACATCATCTTCCTCAAAGCATTCCATAAAAGAAAGAATTGGACGTGGTTATTAACTTGTCTCTTTGTGCATAAGGCACACTTAACATCTTATGCATATAGTTCTTTGCTTTATTGGAAGCTGATATTCTGGTCAGGCTAAGGCATGTTTGGCCGAAATTGCCAAACAAAATAGTCATTTAATGTCACAAGAACTGGCGTCCTTTATTTGCTCGAACGTAGCTAATGATTTTGTTTAGTGCATCTTTATGAAGTTTTTGGTCCATGGAGTGAAAATGTTTTTGGCAATATGCTATGCAAAAGATTTTTAAGCACATGCAACATTCTCTAGCAATGTAGTTTCTTGGACAGTCGTGTTAGAAGGATATGCTCAATGTGGATGTATGAGACTACCTAGCTAGTTAAGTCTCGTAGTGACAAGTGTTGTAATTGAAGAAATACTTGTAAAAACGGTCATGATTCGGAATCCTGAGTGTCTTATGCTCAGCATGACAAATTAAACAAGCTCTAATGTTTTTTTAGCAGATGCAATTACATTATTTAAAGCTGGATAAGATTGCTTTATTAGCCTTCTCTAGGTATGTACCAATAATATGGCACTACAGGAAGGTAAAAAGATACTTCAATCTATTGTTGCCATTGTTTATCTAGAGCAAAGATGTAATTTTGCATAGGATGTAATTTTGCATAAATCTTTAGGAAAAGCAGAACATTGTGCACGTGTGCATTTTCAACTTTATGTACTAGGTAATGCACCGCCGGACAAAATTTCGGCCAAGAATTTTTTGAGGCGGCGCACGAGCGGCGGAGCCGCGAGTGCTGCCGAGGCCAGCGGCGCCGCCGAGAAAAATTCTTGTGGCCGGAATTTTTTTCCGGCGGTGCATTACCGGACGTAATAAACGCCTGGGGCGAATTACGTACGGCAAGGGGTATCTGGCTATGGCGTCTTTCCCTTGCACTCTTTCCCTGCACAGAGTGCCGCTGTGAGGCTTCAGCAGAGTAGATCAAAGAAATATGGTTGAAAACCGGGCAAAATCAACAGGAACAATAGCGAAATTCATAAAAAAGAACAAAAATATTTTAGATGGCGATGGATCTTTCAAAAAAAGGGACACTCAGCAAATCGTCTGATTTTGTTCCGGCTTAACTCCAGAAACCTCGCACAAAATGCTTCTGCTTCCTCTCGAGGATGCTTTTTCTCGGCACTGTGTCAAAATCCGCAAGCAGGGCTCTGCTGTGAAGGAGAATCCGCAAAAGGGCACAGGGATTTGGGAATAGACGCAAAACAGAGGAAGACGTTGTCGGAGCTTTCAGATCTTGGCAAAACGTATTTAAGAGGTAATAGACCTTCGCAAAACAGAGGAAGAGGTTGTCGGAGCTTTCAGATCTTGGCATATATCTTAAAGAAGGCTTGAAATAACAGTGAGGAAGCTTGGAAAAACCCTGCTCAGCGATTGCCTCAAATAGTTACTTGCTAAAACAGATCCACCTAAAATCTGCGGGCCGATTTATACAGAGCCCTGCTTACGAAAAGCTTCAGATTTTCCAGTCAGCCCCTCTTTTCCCTCTTCAGATTTTCCAGTCGGCCTCTCTTCAGATTCTTCAAGCAAACTGCCACTTCGGAATGGCCTCATACTGCTTGCAGACGGCAGAATAAGGGATGGATCCTCAATGAAGCTGCTCCTTTGACTGGACAAGTTTAGAGGGATTTAACAGGCGGCCTACAAGGTGCGTCTCCAAGAAACAGAGCTCCCTGGAAGAGCCAGGCGCTTAAACAAAGCTTCCTAAAAAAACACAGTGTGAATGAAACAGAGGATGAGGCGGCGGTAGGTAGCGGCGCCGCTTCAAAGGAAAAACAAATTTTATGCATTAGAAATGTTGCAGAATATGACAGTAATTCGCCCCAGGCGTTTATTACTTTTGGGTAATTTTTGGGCTTTAAAATTTCTAGTGGCACTGCTTAGACCTTTGCCACAATCACCGGAATTTCAACCCCACAGTGGCTTACGGCAGCTAGCCGCCTGGCTGTTGGGGTTTTCCGTAGGGAATGGCTAACGGCAGCACCACTCGGGGCTAACCCCCCTTGTGTTGCCGCTCTACCGGGTTCTCACAAGAAAACCCCTCCACCCTGGCACATAAAGTAGAATATGGTCTAAAGTAGGGAGGATCATCTTGGAGACTAGAAATTGTTACTCAATGGTTTAGGTTACTAAGTCAAGGCTCTTGAAAGTTATCAAGATCCACTAGCTCCTAGCTATCACCTCTAGAAGAGTTGAGTTGAAGTTCAATTTAAGAAGGAGATTTTTGATAATCTGCATGAGATTATCTTGACAGTCTTCTAAATCACATCTGCAGTTTATGGTCAAAGTTGGTTCTTGATCTTACGGCTGAGTTGGTGTTAAATTCCTCAACTCCTTCTTTAAGAGGGTGAATGCCTCACTCTAGCGGGTCTGCAATATAACCCAGGTAGCCACTTTTGAAGTTAACCAATGGCTTGTTATGCTACATTTGAGTTATTGTTATGTAGCTTTCACACCACCTGTTATGTTTATAATAATCAATAATTTGAAACTACTTCTGCATATAAATTATTTAGGTTAATTATTAACATAACAAGATCTGTAAAATTCTTTTGCACATCAATATGTAATTATTAACAAAATAAGTTTGTTAGTGTCTCCCTCACATTGTATTTTGTTACGTACTCGCTTCATTAATATCTAGAACCAATCTTGCTCACATTTAACCTACATAATAATCCTTCTATTATCCTTCTTGTTGTGACATGAAATATATGCATCGATTGATATAGTGTGCTTATGTTGCACTTCCTAGTACCGCATCTCTATTCTCCATTCGTCGTATCAGATTTTATTATATAAACTCTTATTAATTTCCTCCTCCTCCTCCTCCTCCATCATTTAATATCACCACCTTTCAAGCATGATCCTGCAAGTCATCTATTAAAAAGAACATTTGCACTTGTTGTTAAATGATCCAATGCAAAAGCATTCTCTGTCACGAACCTACCCGAAATACACGGAAACTACGTACAAAAATACAGAAGGTGTACGCCAAGATCTGGCAAGAATTTTATTATACAAGTGAAGCAAGAGTACAACGGCCTAAAGGCGCTCAAGAACACAGAACAGGAGTACAATGCCCCGAAGGCGCTCAGGAGAACAGGACAGGCGCAGAGAGGGTTCAAGACTGGCGTTGAACCGGAATAGCCTGAGAAGAGTGAGACTCTCCTATATGTACCTGCTTCTACGGCCAAGATCATGCCACTCCAGTGGACGAGATTGTGCCAGGTGGCGCCCATGCGCGTGGTCCGTGTGGCGACCATATTGTGTATGTATACGGCATAATATGGTATGGTCGTCACACCATCCCCCTCATGCGACGGCGGCGAGTGGGCCGAACAGGAGCCGGAGTATTGAGACTCGGCTTTGTTGGGTAACGCCTGTGGAACTCGGCAATCTTATCAGGAGCATTAGCTACATTCTCCGCAGGTTTCCAGGTTCTATCACTGGGTGAATATCCTTCCCAATCAACCAGATAGTAGAGGCGATGCCGCAAGAACTTGGAGTCCAAGATTTCACATACCTCAAATTCCTCATGATCGTCAATCTCAACTGGTGGCGGAGGTGGAGGTACGCGATCTAGAAATGGATTTGCCGTATCAGGTTCCAATAGGGAAACATAAGGAATACCGGTTGGAGCCGGACTGAAAGCAAAAGCTCTAGCCGGAAAGCAGCATTCCCTACTTGTGCAATGATTTTATATGGACCCAAGCGGCGATAATCCAACTTATCACAAGGGCGTGTTGTGGGCAGGTCGCAGCGGAGGAGCCAAACAAGATCCCCAATTGCAAAATGTGGAGCATCCTGGCGATGCCGATCCGCTTGATGGCGGTACCGTTCCTGGGTCTGGAGAAGGTGCCTTTGAAGGTCATCTTGGAGCTGACGGAGCTTCTCAAGTCGGTCTTCGGCACTGGGGTTAACCGAATCAGAGCCTGGAGCAATAAAAGACCAGCGAGGATGGGTGCCAGAATTTACAAAGAATGGCGTCTGCCCGGTGGAAGCATGGACTGAATTGTTATAAGCAAATTCAGCCAAAGAAAGCCAAGTGACCCAGTCATCCTGCTGATAACTGATGAAGCACTGTAAGTACTACTCAAGAGTCTGATTGGTGCGCTTTATTTTCCCATTAGTCTCAGGGTGGTGTCCTGACGAGAGGGCACGTTCTACATGCAAGAGCTGCAGGAGCCGTTTCCAAAAACCGGCAACAAACTGGGGACCGCGATCACTGATAATTGTCATGAACCTACGCGAAGAACATGGCAAATACGCAGAGAATACAGAGAAATACACAAGAAATACAGGGAAACACAAAAGAATCTGATATAAATACAAGAGATCTGAAGTACAATGGCCCGAAGGCAAGCAGGAGAACAAGACGGATGCTAGAAGGCTCAAGACTGGC
>JAANSK020280469.1:0-11035 GCA_011763485.2 Isoetes engelmannii | reverse complement strand
GAAGGGAATATATGCATTTTGCTATACAAAAAACACGAAAACATGTTTTGAAAAAACATATAAAAAATTACACTCCTCCCAATATGCGATTAGGGATCCCATGTGATCCTTCTTGAGTGATGAAGTGAGCTTTCCTTTCCACACATCTTGCCGGTGTGTTATGTATTCCCGAATGCCCTTCACTAGCTGGCTAGAGTCCTTAACATTTTTGAAAGGGGGAATTGGTTTTGGCTCACCTATGGGAAGTAGCACTTCGCCCTGTGGACCCTTTTCCCATATTTCAATGCCTTGTACATGCATCTGTAGTTTATCAGATGGCCTCCATTTATACTGCATGATTGGTATTCCATCTCTAACCCAGAACTTGAATTGAAGTGGCTTAATGTGCCCTGTCAGTTTATCCTTACCATCTAGCAAGTACCCCTCCACAATTGACTTTCAATCTGCAACTTCATCAAGCATGAATGCCATGGGATTAGGGCTAACACAACTCTCAAACATGTCCATGAGTTCAGGAAGAGTGGCCATATTCTCCCTCCGTATCATGTGCCGAAGAAACTATCTATGTCATTGTGGATGTGCCCAACCATCATAAACCCCACTTTCACAATTTTGAAAACCCCAATTGCCGTAAGGTATGACATTGCCCCAAATATCCATCTATTCTTGTTTTCTTTCCAACAGCTATCAAGTTGAACACATAATTCCTTAGGCAGGGGCTTTCCATTGATGGGGAAGTCATCCCATGTCCTTTTTCTCCCCAACTGCACTTTTGCGGTGAGCTCAGTTATTTGGATTTGGTAGGCTAGAGGTTGATCATCATCAATGCATCGAAAATTGGAGCTGATGGTGAGTATTCCCTGCATTCTATCGTGCCCCTCTCTACTATACTCAAGCACTTGAAAAGAGCTGGCATGGAAATTTTGATCATCCTTCTAGAGATAAAGCACTGTGACGTCCCCTGCTCGTATAGGATGTTCCCATCGTATATAAACTGGAGATCCCATCCTGCTAGTATGTCTAGCTAACAAGAGGCCGTCCACCTGACGTCATACTCTTGGTGGTGAGCAAGAGTCTACGTGGAATGAATGGACGTGTCATTCATCCCGTCATCCCTCGGGATCTACCTAGCTGTGGAAGCGCATGACTGTCGGTACAATAATCATCACACAACATAGCCACCTCGAAGGGTGGAATCACCATACATGATACAACATCAAAAGAACATAACATAGCAACATCAAAAAGGGGAAATCCTACTCAAGGCTCATATTCAGGGAGGGATTGACGGCTTGGGTGTCCAGAAGTCAATGCAGACAGAATTCATGGCAATGGATTTGGCTGGCATAGAACATGGTCGTTGGGAAGTCCACTCCATCTGCCCCTCCTGTGCATACTTTGCAGATAGGCTGATAAGTCTTGGGTTGTTATTGGATAAGCTCCTCCTTGTAAGCCGGTCTGGCCCCTTCACCCATAGCATGCGGGCTTTTATGCACATGACACATTTATTTGGCAACTAATGTGGCTAATCTAGGAACATCATCATCTAGAAGGCTCTAGATCCCTACCCCCCTTCCCAATACACAAGAGGTGCGCACAGAGTACACTACAAATAACAAATGAACTAATAATACAGATAAGAACTAATCTATCTATCTACAGTTAGGTTCATTTGTCAGAATCTATGATCTTGGGCTCTATAGGTCATCTAGAGCTAATGGAGATGGCATTCAAGGCCTAATGCCGGGCAGGAAGCTAGCATTGCATGATAGTTCAACCACATACTGGATCCTTGGCTGGCTCCCAAACCTCGAACAACGTCCATGGTACTGTGTCGCTTGCGAGATGTTGAGATCGAGAAAGCGATTGCTGAACCCGAACTTTACTGGTCGGAACGCATGTAGAACTGCCGCAATACGCATCCCTGAGTCTGGAATCCGAAAAGGGAAACTTTCAGGGTTCCAATCCCTTTTAGCCCACGACTTTAGGGCTAGGGTTTTTCCGGCCCAATGGCTGGAAGCCATGTGGCACTAAGGTTTATATTGACATATCCTATGGATATGTGCAATATAATAGTTGTACCCCATGGGACAACTCTAGCTAGGTCGAGTACATGTCGTCATGTACTAGTGACGTGGCAGTATAATATAGATATTCATACCGCATATTATTTTGGAACGTCACATTCTTCCCATCTTGAATTGATGATGTTCGCAGCATCACGAGTCTCCCCACCTTGGAAACCTGCATGATCCCTGCCATATTGATTATATATGCATGCATTTTATTTTAGACATTAACACAATTACAGTAATACTTTCAAAATTAAATTAAGATAAATTAATAACTGATAAGACCTTTTATTTGCCTTAGTCTTATCACAATATAATCGCAACACACAATATCATTATTTATTACAGGCTGACTATTCCCTTGTGGCGTGTGATCACTCCATTGCTTGCCACAAGTCCTCCCGTGCGACTTCATGACCTTTGTTGCATTCATTGGCCTGCAAGTCACGCTTGTTAGACTTTATTAAATATTATAAGGTTGGTTTATAGGGAACCACCCAATTAATACAATCAACTAAATGGATGCAAGACTAAACTCCCGGCGTGGGAAGAGGATGCTTCTTCCATCGTGGTCGTGGAGACAGTGCCTTATAATGCCTAACATGATAACTAATGCCTACACCTGTCGTCACCCTTGGCGTAGGGAATGGTTTCTTCCCTATAATGGCCATAGACGAGAGGTGCTTTCCTATCATGCATACCTATGTGGCCTCTTTTCTCACATGGTCGTCTACTTCCGTGGCATTGGAAGTACACTTTTAGTCTACCTTCCACTCACATATCATGCCCGCGTCATTTAACTCGGGACGAATCATCCTTTGCGTTGCTCCCAAAATTGCGAAAGATCCGCCACGGGTAATTGGCTCCACTTAATCAAGAACTGTGTGAACTCAGATCTTCTGGTTTTCTTAAGGGCCCTCTGAAGAAGCACTTTCAGAACAATCTCAAGTTGTTCATCGGTTAATTCTAATAGAGTTAGAGTATCTAGTATCTCTTCTGGATTTGGCATATGCTTCTTCAGTAAACTTACGTAAAAAAAACTTTATGGATTTTCAGACGAGCTGGGAAGTCAAGCTCGTAGGCTTGGTCTTCTACTCTTTTAACTATTTTGAATGGTCCAGCCCATCGTGGAGCAAGCTTCTTGCAAGTGCTGATGCAGAGCTTCACTTGTTTGAGCTTTATCTTCAGCCAAATGTTGTCGTTCATCTGGAATTCTCTTATCGATTTGTGCTTATCGCCCTACGGTTGAACGGCATAATGGCCATCGCCAGACTTCATTATGCACATAGAGCCCATCATCAAAGCTTGCACAAGACAAATAAGGTATTGAAGATGTGCTGAAATTTTACATTTCTATACACCACTGTGAATTGTTGCACAAATTGCTAAAAAATGAGGATTTCTTCTGTAGATGATATCCTTTAGAGTTTCAGTAGCATTTGAGTCAATTACTTCCTTGTTTCAAAGCCACTATGCTAAAATAGGTGCCATCAAATGCTACAACACCTTCTTGGTGCCTTCTTCGCTTCATAGTGCTCTACAAATATTGCTAAGATGCACATTGGTCATTACATTGCTTGTAAAAATGCTTAGCCAAGAAGTAACCTCTTACCCCATGAAAACCATTTTTAACAATTGCAGAACGTTGAAGACTTCTTAAAAGAAAAAAAAAATCTAGCTTATCAAAGAGGAAAGAAGGAAAAAAAAAAAGGAAAACAACAACAACAACAACAACAACAACAACAACAACAACAACAACAACAACAACAACAACAACAACAACAACAACAAGATGAAGAGTTGAGCCACATAGATATAGCATATCACATACTCATTCCCTATTTCATGATCTTTTAATGTATTCATATAAACAAACCACCATTGATTCCTAGAAGACTTTCTTTGACGAAAATTTTGCATGGTTAACCTTAGTCATTACCATTCAAATGTATTGGCCAATACCTCAAGCAACTAATTTAGATGCCATTTGTCAGGCAAGATTACATGTACATTTTGCTCACAACTTAATAATGATCTTGAATTGAAATCGTAGAGGAACAACTAATCCTTTAGCACGTGGAGTCAATATAAAAACATAACAAATGGTCTTGACCTTTCAAATTCCAATGATTTGGGGGTAACTTGGTTAGATTACAGTTTCACAGACTGTGTTCGAAAATCTTTTGCTTCCATTTGGACTAACACAAAGATTTCTTCATTAATCTGTCTCACATTTGCTAATTACCTTGCTAACCCTGGCTTGAATTAGTCCACTTCTATCTCTCAAGTAATTACAACTATGACACAATTGGATGTCCTCAACACGTTATCAAGGGGGATAAGAAACGCTGGTAAAGAAATAATTATCAAAGTCAACTTGACAAAGTCATCAGCTGCCCTTATTAGTGGGACAAATAAGCTTGGAGACACGAGACATCAACATTAATGGAATATAAGAAATCCCCCATAACAAGCATGATCACAAATAAGGACAAATAATGCGTGGACAAATGAAGCAACAAGAGAATGAAGAAGACAAGGTCAATCTCTATAGTTCATCCACAGTAACATTCTCATCTTCTATTCTCATTCTTACAAGACAAGTTCAATCTCTATAGTAATCCAAAGTGACTTTCTCATCTTCGATTTTCATGTTTTATTCCAAATACTAACTAAGTCAAGGGGAGATGGGGCACAAGCCAACGAAGATGCCAGTTGTTGTTGATCTTTCTTGAATTTGTTGTTAAATGGTAGCTTTGAATACACGTTGGGACCAAGTGGTCATATGCCATTGCTCCTTGATTAGGGAAATCATTTCTCACAAAATCCTCTTTTGCTTCTCATGCACAAATTGCCTTCTGCAAACAGCCTTTCCGTTGCATAATCTTCTTCTTCATGTATGTTCATAGTTTAGTTTTTCTAGCGGAAAAAGACAAGCAAACGGTTGTAGGGATGTTCAAGATTTGCTTCGGGTTGATTCTGTATAAACATGTGTTAGTGCCCTAATTAATATTCCAACAATTTTGCATTGGAGCAAGCCTTGTCCGTCTTTGCGGTTCTATGTCTGCATGATTGCTGGGGTATTAATCATGGCAATAACACTCATTCAAGAAAATGTGTCAAATGCATGGTTTAAATTAGGCTCTACGCTCTTTCCTTATGTTCTACTTGATATGCCATGTAGGGATTACCATAGCAAATTGTTAAAGAAAAATGTGCCATATCTTTATTTTAAAGAAAAATGTTTTATCCTAAGTTTTGGAAGTTGCCGACGTGATGAGTAGTAGCACTACTAATGTTTGTTTAGAAAGGGCCGCTAACCATGAAACGTACTCCGATCAAGTGGATTTGTGTAAAATTTCAATCAGAAGCTTGCCAGAAGCCTACTTTAGAGATCATAATGTTTAGCCTATTGGCTTTAGAACCGTTCTTTTGAGTCGATCAACGACACAACTAAAGCATCAGTTTTCCTATCCATATTCAAGTCATCAACCGCATGGAACAATTCTAGGAGAAACATGTGAAGCAAAATGGTGTAGAAGTCCCAGGGGATTCTATATTATTTGCAGTATGGGACATCTGCATCAAGGGGAATGCACTTATGTTATGCATATAAACTCTTTGAGTGTACGCTAAGGGGTTTCTTACTGCCTATTTCTTACTTATAATAAGGGGTTTTTTCCATTTATCTCACTTTGTTAGTTGTATTTTGAGGAGTATAAGGGTACAACCAAGGGGGGTTCACGTAGTGTATGTGGTATGAACCACGTGAGTGCACCATAAGGGTTTTTTTATTACCTTCTGAGTACGTAAAATACCATAAGGGGATTATAAAAAGGGGTTTTTATTACTTCTTTCGTATTTAATAAGGTTCTTATACCAAAAGGGGTTTATAAAAAAGGGTGTTTTATTGCCTCCGGTATGCGTAGAAGATGGGTTTTTTTTATTACCCCAAGCACGCACATGGCATATATGTATCTTATATAGGTGAACCCCCCGGGGGTACAACAAGGCATCTTTATGCATATGATAAGGGAGTTTTGCCTGACCCTAGGAATGCAGATGCCATATCCAAAATACATAGAGGTGAATCCCTTGGGATCTACATGCAAGAAAGGGGAGATCGTTTCCATTTCGTATTTGTATACTTACCACTGGGGGAGGAGGGAGTTTTGCAACTATCTGGGCAAAATATTACTTTAGGAGGTAAATTAGCTTCTAAAGTTCAGTATACTAGGGATGTTTTTTCCACCCTTCGAACGCAGGTGTCCATACCCCCATTTCTAAGCGCACCCCGGGGGGTGGAAGTGCAAACGTAAATGATTTCTCCTTTTTTTTGTTGTGGGGCGGTGAACTGCAGAAGGGTGAAAGAGGTTCCTTCTCCTACACATAGCAAGCGAGATGCCTCACAAAATAATTCATTGAGTAGTAGGGAAAGCTTCTTATACAACAATTGGTAGTTATAATCTGGGGCTTACTGCTAATTTTTAAGAAGTATAAATGAAATCTTGTTATTCATTCAGTTTATGGCAAATCGAGATCTTATCATTTGTTAGAGTTGTTGTTAAGTTCAAATCTATGATTGCTAGGTAATCATTGCTAACAGAACGGTGTGCCACGTTGTGGGTGCCATGGGGGCTATGGTTGGCCGGGTTGGTGATATCATATTCACATGCAAGAACATGAGAGGTTTTGGGTGTGCCCCATGGTATATAGTTGTTTTGAGTGGCACAACTAATAGAACAGAATAGGGCAACACTTAGTGCACCTTAGTTTAATATAGTCAAATTGTGGGATTTCATATCAAAATAAGCTCAACAGCACGGCCATGTGCTAAGGCGGTATGTAGGAGATATGTTTTTTCGGAAGAATAGTTCACTACTACGGGGTAAAGGACAGAAACTATTCGGATATAAAGCGAAAATCAGACTTTTATTTCCATACAAGTCCGATCGAAAGCTTCCGGAACATCTAAGCTTGCATTGCATGCAAATTGGAGCCATACAGCATTAAAATGTCGTATGAGCACTACCATTGCGGCCATGGCAATTATGGCTACTATGGCCACCACAGCTATTGCTCATGTCCGGCGACCGAGAAACCCAAAGAGCCAGAAAAGCCCGAACCGAAGGAGGTTACCCTCAAAGTGAACTGTACATGCAACAAATGCCAGTGCTCAGTCATGAAGGCTCTCAATTCTCTCAAAGGTACACAAAAATCTGCACTTTTTTTTCCATTTCGTTTACCCTTCTCATCAAACTTACGTTTATTTTTTTTTGGATCATGTTGTTCAGGAGTGGATTCTGTGGAGATTGATCGCAATAAGGAGATGGTTAAAATTAGAGGTTCTGCCACAGAAGAGGCGTGCATTAAGAAGATTAAGAAGCTGGGCAAGGCAGTAGAGAAATGGGACAAGGAAGAAAAGGAGGACGAAAAGAAGGATGAAAAGAAGCCCGAAGAGAAAAAACCTGATATAATTGTGGTATACCAGACTGCATATCCCTTCAATCCTTGCCCTTATTCTTATTGTTCGGGGCCATGCTATTGCCCTGCTCGTGGTCGAGAGGAATGCTCAATCATGTGAAGTTTTTTTTTTAGGACCATGGACTTGGTCCTAGGTGCTCATATCATGGGTGGTGCCTAGCATATTATGAAATCTATTAGGGTTCCCAATCTTGGTTCGGGAAATTTTTTGGACTAAGCGTCAAATTTCGTGCCGTTCTAGATCTATCCAGCAAGCTACAGTGATTATCTTGTATATCTTGTATTCTGTCGAAAAACCCAAGAAAACTATCTATATTTAGCAGGAAATTGTCCTGCATTTCTTAATACAAGCTAAATCTCAAATCTGTCCGGAGGCTTACAAGGTTCCCAGGAATTTCCCGAACCAAGGCCCATCTATCTTTCATAAGGATGACTAGTTACTCTGTATTTTCTTCCCTCTATTCACATGAGCGCCCTATTCATAGGGGAACATGAGGATCTGTGATGTTGCACAAATTGCTTATAAATGAGAAATTTGTCTTCAGACTCTATAATGACATGCTTCTGTACCTGGACTTTTCAATGTAGCATATGAGTCAATTAGGTATTTGAGAAGGCTATATTTTTTACTAGGTAAAAGAATTATTAAGCCTTGTTTGGAATTCATACTCTACAAACATTTCTGAAGGATCATCACAGAAAAGATTAGCCATAAACATACCATCCAGATACTCAAAAGCCACATCCCCACTTCTACTCCAACATGATCAGTGGCTTGGGAAGAACACATTAAAGAGTTGAGCCATAAACATACCATCCAGATACTCTTGTAGCCACATCCCCACTTCTACTCCAACATGATCAGTGGCTTGGGAAGAACACATTAAAGAGTTGAGCCATAAACATACCATCCAGATACTCTTGTCGTAGTCGATGTGACTTTAGCCATCTATGAATTCTTCGAGCATTATGATTTTTTTTATTGAGATGTATATGGTTGACCCTGTTCAATACCATTTCCAAAATGTGCTTGGCCAATTCCTCACGCAACCACACTTTAGGTATTGTTGGCTAGGCAAGACTATTTCTTGAGGACTCACCAAAGACTAATGGTTCAATTAGTTCCTTTGATGGAGGAACAACTTTGAAGGTTGGACTTGGTCTTTGAAACTTCAATATTGTGGTCGTATCATAGTTGTACAGACTATATAATTTTGTTTCTAGCTGGACTAGGATGAAGACTTCTTGATTAATTCATATGCACATATGCTAATTACCCAGTAAATCTTGGCTTACAAATAGTCCACTTCTGTTCCTTCTCGAAACGTGGCACAATTGGTTGTCCTGAGCAACTCAAGGAGTATAGAAACATTGGAAAAGAACTAGAAATAAAAAATGAAGTCAGTATTACGATTATCTGAAGTTTTCAAAGTCGTTATGCCATATTAGTGCAGGATAATAATCCAAGACATGTGGAAGGTGCATACATTGGGTGTATAAGAAATCCCCCTAGGCAAGCATGACGACAGATGAAGACAAAGAGCGTATTGTACACACGCATAGAAATGAAGCAACGAGGAAAGGAACAGGGCAAATCCAACCTCCATGATCATCCATAATGACATTCTCATTTTCTACTATCATTCTTTATTTGTTGGGTAAACATAAAATAACCAAGTCAAGAGGTGGTGGGGTGTATCCCCAGATTGTGTTCTTTTTAACTCGATTAAGTTCAAGTGGACGTTAAAAAACTTCTCCTTCTTTAATTTAACGCTTGGATTTACGCTTAACTTCTCCTCCTTTAATTTAACGCTTGGATTTACGCTTGAATTTGTTTTTAGATGGAAGCTTCTAATACACAGTGAGGCCACGTGGCACATGCCATATTGTTGGGCGCCCAAGAAGGCGGCTTTCTTTTAATCAGAAAAACCTCCAGCAGAAAATTTCCTCTTCTTCTCATTGAGATAGCTTTTTTGTATTTTCTCCGTTTTGCGTTCCCTGATCAATATTCCAACAAATGTGCATTTGGGTTTCCGGTTCTGTGCTGCATGATTATTGAGATTTTGATCATGGCCATAAGAACACACTTAATTCAAGCAAGAATTGGAATTCTGTTCAGCAAATTAGGCTCTACTTTCCTACAGTAACGATTAACTTAATTTCCGAAATAGGCTGCTTACAGTTTTGTATACTCTACGGTAATAGGCTTCTGTCACCTGTAGTTTGTAATGTAGCATTTTCTTTGTTTTGTGAAGGCCATTGATAAATATTGTGGATCCTTGCGGAAGGGCCATACTGTGCTAAAAAATTATTGCGTAGCAGAATTCACCCTTGCAGATCAGAACTTTATAGCAAAGCTGTTTACAAAACTAACACTGGCAAAATTTGATAACAAAGTGTCTTTTTGCTGGTAAAATAGGCCATCACCTAACTAGCTTGCAAAGCATGGAATTGACACCTTATGATTGACATGAAGATAGGTGTCAAGTATTGGCTGGTCCTCATGGTTGGTTAGCTCTTTCCTACTGCTAAGTTAGTTTGCTCCCCTTGACTTTGCAGTAGCTTAACATCTAAGCTTTCTTACAAGTGTCTATTTGCCTATTTTCTCATAGAAGCAGCAAGGAAGAAAGGGTCTAGAAGGTGGCTGCGCCATTAACCAGTTTTCAGAGCAATCCATAGCCATGGAAAAACAAATAATGGCTCATTAGAAAGAGCTTCTTCCAAGCTCTTCAACGCACTATCAACCCTGTGAGTCAACAACAATTCAAAGTCTATTTTTTCGTTCTCCCTTTAACTGCGTCAACTACAGCGCTCCTCCCCGATATTTGGCATTATTTTAATTTGTAGGCAAACTTTGGAAAGGGTCAGGTACCTGAAGATGATAATTTACTAGCACAAAGAATAAAGTTACCAACCCTTGCAAAATTCAGTGATTTTTTCTTCTTCACAATTACCTTTTACCTTCTTCACATCACAGTTACCCAAAATGGCTGCTTCCAAAGGACCTGTTGCAAATAAGTGAACTAAGGGGTGTGCAAAGATTGCCTTGTTAGTGAAGCTCCTGGAAAATTCTCTTCCTTGGAACTCTCTTGAGAATTCACATTTGGATGCAAGCTACCACTTGGGTTCATCCACCTCCATGGAGCTTCAGACAAAGTCATAGATACATGGCAAAGAAAAGCACGGATTCCACTCTGGTAAAAAAAGCAATTATGCTATTCCTACCAATGGCGCTAATATGGACATCGTATCAGAATAGGGAGAGTATAATAGGGGCAGATATAGAGGTAGTTTGATAAAATGTCAAATGAATGCAATTATAATTTAATTGCATATCAGATATTCAATTGCGTGACAATTCAGTCCCCCTTCTTTGTTTTGGTGTCTCTAAGAGGCAGTATGTTTCATTTGTAGGTCAAATCAAAATCCAATGTTACAGACTTGTGGAATCTTGAGGAGCTGACTGTTTTGACATCAAA
>JAANSK020280458.1:0-11035 GCA_011763485.2 Isoetes engelmannii | reverse complement strand
TTTCTGTCCGCTGTCTGGACCTCTGGAAGCACCGATAAGAAGGGCCTGACGAGATGAAGAACTCTGAATCCGCCGGCGCCCATAGCTACAAGATTTCGAAGGAGATCGCCGGATTGAAGCCCCCAGGTTATGAGCTCCAAAGATCTGTAGGGAAGAAAAGGGAAATGGACGCCGTCAGTCGAATATGCCTTTTCCTTGAACGAAAATTAGACGGAATATTGTTTTGCAAATGGCCGCTTGTCCTGTTGACGTGGCGGTGGTTGATTGGAGAAAATACGTGGCTGGGTTTGCGGCCGAGTCAAATGCGTGTGTGAGTTTGGGACGTTGTGAGGACCATTTAAATCCCTGTTTTTTTTCCGAAAAGTTTGAGCGGAAAAGGCTTTTGTTTTTTTTTTCTGTTTTTTTCCGAAAAGGTTGAGGGAAAAAGGCTTTTGTTCGGATTTTTTTTAGCGCAACAGCCTCCTTGGATGACACAATATCTGAAAGCCCAGCCTATCCACGTGTTAGAAAATGAGCTGGACTATATTTTGCCCCTTTGATTTTTAATACACGGTTGAGAAAAATAGAGGGACTGTTGGGAAACGTCGCCACTCTCATCACGCCGATTCTTGCGGGAGGAATCCTTTAGAGCTGCAAGTGTTTTCCAGTCTTGTGATGTCTTTGTGCTTTATTTCGTGCCTTTTATTTTAGGGCTCACGTTGGACTCCTTTCTTGTGTCGAATTCGCTTCATCCATCCTTGAGAATGAATTTCCTTTGATATGGTTTAATCGGCTTTGTGGGAAGTAACAAAAGCTTAAGAAGTGATCGAAGCTTCCTATTTTGGCTTGAGAGCCATAAGTGATCTTTACTTTTTCTCCGCCTTTGAACACCAAGTCTAGCGCCTGGGCTTATTTGCAGTTCTCCTCAATCTGATTGCCGGTTTGAGTTGTTTTAAGAAGTTAGGTTTGAAGTCTTATTCCTGAAACAAATGTGTTTGCAGCCTTTGCTTCAAAGAAAAAGCATGTGGCAGATCAGCTTACACAAGGTAAATTCTTTGACTATTATTCTCGTTGCCTTACGAATTTCATCGATATTTTTGCACAGATTCAGGCCAAAACAGGGATTTGTTTTTGCTGTCAAAACTGGATTTGCATTATAGACCCATAGTTTGATTCTAGTGGCCGGTTTGACTCTGCCTTACCATTCGGCTTGCTGAAGGTGACCAGTATATTCATAACAGGTAGACACCTTCCTTGATTCACCTTACCGTGGTATGTGGTGCTTCCATCTTTCCTGAATCCATCTGTTTGGGTATTTGTTGTTTTAGTTTCAAATAGAATGTAGATCTGTGTAATGGAAAGAACGGCTATATCTATTGGAAAAAAAAATTCTGCTTCATCTTCATCATAAGCCTACAACAATTTCATGTGCAAATCTCATTTTTCTAAGCTCTTTTCTTCCGTTAAGTGGAGCTTCAAAAGCAGGGGAATTTCTGATCTAATAACCCAGAGGACTTGGCAGACTTTTTTCCAAGGAAAGATGCTCACGTTAAACAGCTAGTACAATCTGTTTAGAAATGGCATTCTAGATCCGGTCTTCATCGCCAATTTATTGCTATTTGGTGTGGGACATGCTAAATGTAAAGGACAGTCTTTTGAAAAAGCAGTCAGAGTCGTTTAGACCTGGATGACCACTCCTCTGCTGCGAACTTGCTTAGGTCAAGAAGTTGAAAAATCCAGCTGTAAACACTTGTTTTGTACATTTGGTGTATTCCTTTCTCCTCTCGATTTTTAGATGTTGATTGCATGAAACTAGGAAATAATCAGGCTAAAACCACTTACACAATGCCCTCTTATCCTGCCGCTTCAGATCAGGGCATCAGAAAAAGTGCTTCTCTTCTGTCTTGGAAGCAGTGCTTATGGGAAGTCTAAATAAGGCAAAAAATCTTGGTTTTCCACTCTATTTGGCTTTCCAAGAAGGAAGATTCTATTTCCTGAACACGGTTAGACAGTTATTTCACTGCTTCAGATTTTATGTTTGAGAAGAGCAGGTCCGTCTTAAGGCTCAAGTTTTGCACAGTTCCATAGGTTGGAGGCAGGAATTTAGTATTTGTAGACCCTCCGATTCGATTCTTTACTAATTACTCTCTAGTTCATTCTGATAATAATGTCTTTTTCTTTCTTGAATATGCCATTGGATGTTTTAGATGTTCTAGGAATTGGATCACTTATTTCTATTCATAAGCCTATAATTTAAAGTCCTGTTTTTCAACTAGCTATTTTTGTGAAACCTAGTTTGTCTTTCCTATGAATCCTTGTAGTTTCGATCCCAGTTTGGAAGAATTTTTATTTCTTTGAGGCAGTGTGGAAGGATTTTTGCCCTCAATCCGACAGTGTTTCTTCAGTGTAAGGATCCTTTTTATGAACTATGGCTTTTCTATCTTGGTTGAGGCTGGCCATATTTGGATTTCCAAGGATCCTAAAAATGTCTAGCTCCCATGAGAACTCATCAAGCTCCAAATACAATAAACTTGAACAAATACAATAGACATTTGCCCAGCTCGAATTAACAAGAAAATAGTCCATAGGCCAAATAGTCAGTAATTAATTTAAGGCGGCTCTTTATTGAACATGAACAATCTGTGGTTTTTTCTTTCTATAAAGCATGTGCCTACTTTTAGAAGCGTATGAATTCATGAACTCATGCTGCATGATTTCATGGACCACATACTAAAGTGCTCAGAATTAGGGTAATCTCACGGCTAGAAATGCAACATTTCCTTCTCGCATCAAGTCCCTGGCTGATTATGTCAATTAAATATAACATATGAATGCTGCTCTTGAGCAAGCAAATTGGTCATTGATTATTAAGGAAATTTGTCGCTAACAGTCAGGTTATAAATCTTTGTGGTTAACTTTCATTCATATGTTGCCTTCTGGATCCCTGAACGTTCATCATAGATCCAGGTATGGAGGGTTGTTGATAGAAAAGATATCTGGCAGCTAGAGCATTTAGTCTAAGTATTAGAATGCCTTGGAGTGCATGTGAAAATTATATGCTTCTTTGTTTGGTAGGCAGAATTGCCAAAGAAGCAAAATCTTTCCATACTTTCCGTTGAGAATTATCAATGAAATATTTTAGTTTAAACAACTGCTATAGTATACTTCAGAATTTAATGCTAAATTACTGGTTCCTTCACCTCTTATGATTGTCGGCACAACTAGGTTTTCAAAGGTTGTTTAGATCCGTTCACTGAGTTGACATAGGACAAAAAAAGGAATATAGGAGAGCCATCGCTTCAGCTTCTATGCTATTGTAAGCTGTAAGCTGAATTGAGTGCAGTACGCTTCAGACTAAATGTTAAACAACTACCTGCCGCTCTCTGCACTGCTCCTTAAAAATTGACATCATATAACTGTTTGGGCAGCTAATATCAGAGGTGCTCTCGTTTAGGTGATGCTCCTTATGCAATACATAGCGTTAGAACTAGGTAATTTCTGCTCATTTTATATGCTTTTGAACGCACTGTTTTTATGGTTGGAATGTTATGTATTTTTGATGATTTTAACTATACAATTAATCATTTTTCCCTAATTCATGTCGAATTGTTTGGCAATTATTGTGCTACTTAAAGATTTAACTGGAAAGATCTCTCTAAAGCAAAGAATACGTCGAGCCTTTGGACCTTTCTTCTAAGGCTAGACATAGATTTCAATTATGTTAATTTTGAAAAATGAGCTAACTTGTTTTAGAACCAACACCTTAAAGACAAAGATTGGC
Organism: Isoetes engelmannii; assembly: GCA_011763485.2. Classification (NCBI taxonomy): domain Eukaryota; kingdom Viridiplantae; phylum Streptophyta; class Lycopodiopsida; order Isoetales; family Isoetaceae; genus Isoetes; species Isoetes engelmannii. The sequence goes on along the minus strand of JAANSK020280458.1, from coordinate 7,275 downwards.
AAAAATGAGAGAGCTGGCAGTTTGGAATGTTGTATTCCCTGTTTGGACCTGTATCTCTTTAAGTTAAGAGGAGGATGATTCATGTTATCTTGATAGACTTCTGATGGAACTAACGTATTGCATCTTACTCACATCACCACAAAAAGCTTAATCTGCACTTTTCATCATATCCTTCTCTTTCTTTATAATCAGCCATTATGTTCATTGCAAAGATATTCTCATTTATTTCTGTCCTGGAACTTTATTTCATTATTGATGCGACTTTAGAGGACTTCACGAACAGTGTTGATATCTGGTGTGCTCATGAAATACCTGAGATGGCAATTCTGCTTTTTTTCTTGATTGGAAATTCGTCCTCGCTTCACATCGCCGTAAACGGATTGTTCGAGTATCATAAACTCTTAACTGCTTTGTCTTCATATTTCAAATGTTTTCTCCAGCATATTATCCAAGCAGTTTTAAGCATCCTGTAAACATATGTCAGCTTAATTTCATATAATCTTAGAGGTCTATTTTGTATAGTTCTTTAACAAAGTTCTTTGTGCAGATCATGCAGCATCAAGTTTTGATGACAATCGTAGACTCCAAGTCTGTGGAAGCTAAGCAAGTGGCATCGGTATTAGAGCTCTACGTGACCATCTTAGCCCTTATTTCCATTTCGTTAAGATGTCTGAAAATGATGCAACACAGAACAACGCTAAATCATGTCAAAGTTTGGATACAAAATTATTGACTCTGAGTTGTGAAATTATATGCCATTCATTTCCAAAGAGAAAGCTGGTCAAGAGGCGATAAGTTTAAATGTTTATGTTGTGAAGCATGTTCCTGTATTTGTCTTGTGCAATTGACAAACGGTAGTTTGAAAATTGTGCGTGCAATTAAATATTTGTTTCTTTATTGCATGCATGGATATTTAACGTATAGCTCACATTAACCCAATGAACACTGCATCCTTGGGCATTAGAGGTCGTGTTTTTTGCGTCGTCATATTTGCAACAGGCCCGAGACCAAACTAATAAGTGAGTAGGATTCCACTAGAAGTACAAACATATGGACTATCAAAAATGACATGTTGATCACCCCTTGCCAGCCATCGTGAAATCTGCACTAGACCAAGGTCTATGGTACATGTTCAGCCATTTATACCCAATGCCTTATCCTAAACCCGTTTGCAATTAGCCACATGTGCCAAAATAATGTTTGAAAGGTAGAATCGTTCCAATTACAATCTTATGGATAATGAAAGACATGTGCAACATTCGGATCCAATTATCTATCTTCGTTGCCAATGGTGGGCTTCGTGAAATTAACCACGTGCAAAAAATAATGGTGGGCTTCGTGAAATTAACCACGTGCAAAAAATAATAACTCAATAACCTGCCACACATACCTCATTGAAACATACAACCCAATCTAGAAGTCACAAATATTCTTATATAGTTACAACTCGTATTTGCTCAATTGTTCCATAAGAATCTTAAGGAAATCTCGAAACCTCATTGAAACATACAACCCAATCTAGAAGTCACAAATATTCTTATATAGTTACAACTCGTATTTGCTCAATTGTTCCATAAGAATCTTAAGGAAATCTCGAAACCTCATTGAAACATACAACCCAATCTAGAAGTCACAAATATTCTTATATAGTTACAACTGATATTTGCTCAATTGTTCCATAAGAATCTTAAGGAAATCTCGAAGAATCTACATGAATTTTATAAAAATCTGAGGGAAAATTTATAGAATCTAGGGTAATCTTTCTGGAATCTTGAGAGAATAGAGAGTTTTGGGGGAGTCCTTAGAATCTTTAAAAATCTAAGTCGACTTCATACACTCCTTCATAGTACAAAAACTGGTATATGTGTATAGATGTCTAGTTTGAATATTCCTATAAGTAATATTTGTCTGGTTAATATTTTGCTAAATACAAAATTGAACCTTTACGATTTACCCTAATCAAATGCACTGAATTCAATGCCAACCCAGCTAAAACCTCATATACGAACCCATTTAAAACCCGTTTTAATAAATCAATGCCTATGTGAAATAATCTTTTAGTTAATAGTTTGTCTCCTACATGCTTTCTTGATGAGAAATTGATTCAAGTCTAAAACTGCCCAAGCCTACTGTTGCGCCTTTTTGCTAGTTTTTTTTGGGGGGGTTGCCCGAAGGGTAAGGGTGCAACCCCATTACGCCCAAAATTGGCTGGTAGCTGTGACGCTTTGCAAGTTACAGGCACGGAGTAAGCGTTCCCATTCATCACCTGGACCTGGACTTTGACTTTGTTGATATGGCACCGGCGTAAAACTCCAATTCAGATGAAATTGAAAGCTTCTGAATACCCTAGATTAGAACTGGGGTTTGTCCTATAGCAAGATTTAATACCCTAAATCAGAACATGGGGGGTCTTGGCATCTGGGACCCCATTCCGGTGTTGCCGATGGGGCCTTGCGATCGGCGGTAGTCGGGAGTGGGTCACCGGCACCACCGGATTTGGGGACCAGGTGGCCAAGACCCCACATTCTCGAAATGGGGGAGCTATTGGCTATGGCGGAGGCCTTCAAGGCCATTTCCGGCCTTGCTTAGGCGATTGCCTTGCTGCAGAAGAGCAGCGGAGCCCCTGAAGAGAAGCAGAAGAGCAGCAGAAGAGCAGCAGAGTCGCTAAAGAGAAGAGCAGAGCCACTGAAGAGCAGGAGCAGCAGAGCCGCTGAAGAAAAAGAGTTATTGGCTATGGCGGAGGTTACATCTTTCTTAACCTCAACTCTTCTGTATTTTCTGGCCTTATTTCCCTGCATTGAGCTGCCTTTGCCGCAGCTTTTGCGGGGCATGGCAGTGTGAAATCGATGGTAGCAGAACCGATGGCGGAGCAGCAACTATGGCATTCTAATCTACCTCAAAAAATCGGCAGCAGCGGTTTCTTCTACAACAGCGATAACGTCAGAAAAAATCGGCAACAGCGGTTTCTTCTACAATCCAGATTTCTTCTACAACAGCGGTTGCAGCCAAAAATCATCCCGAGCCCATCATATGAAGGCTCTCTGGAGTTTGAAGACGCCAGATAGCATGCTGCCCCTGCCTAGTTGCGACAGTGCCCTCAGGCTCTCCAAAATCACCCTCAGGCCCTACAAATCTCTGTTCTTCGCTTCTAGCCATGTTCTTCCCTTCGCTTGCCCTGTTCTTTTCTAAGTTTTGTTCTTCGCTTCTATCTCTGTTCTTCCCTTGCCGTGTTCTCCGCTTGCCCTGTTCGATTCTAGCTTTGCCCTGTTTCATCCTTGGGCAGAGGCTAAGAAACGGCCGGGGCTCTTTCGTTTCCACAGCCCAGGCTCATCCTTACATTTCCACACACCATCGGCATCGGCATCGAGTGTAACAATTGAAAAATAAGAATTGAAAATTGCAACCGGTTTAAGTGGTAATCCGGAAAGGATTAGCCAACTTCCATTCCGGAATGTTGGCCAATGCCACGTGTCAACAAGACAATAACCTACAGGAAATAAGGGCGACCCAATTTCGAGAATGTATTTGTCCTATAGCAAGATTTAATTTGCCCTCTTTTTTATTTCGTTTGTCCTCTTCCTGGTTGTCAGAACTGCTAAAATGTGATCACAGGTGCAATGAGAACGATAGTTTAGAAACCGGTAACTGGGACCTGCTTGAAACTGCTGGTGTTGGCAGATTAGAAATGATGACATGATCGAAATTGAATTTATTGAAAACAAATCGAATGAAGGCTTTGAGGTTCAAAAATCAAATAGAAACGAAGCAATGCTTGATCAAGGCTTCAAAGAGGGGGGAACACCTACAAAATGCCCTACTGGATATTCTGCTAACAAATGTAACTTAGAAGTGTTCTTCAGGAAGTATAGTATTGAGGAGATCCAATCTGGAACATGAAGCTTTTTCGAAGAATTGAAGATTGGAAGGAACTTTTTAAAGGTACATTATAACATCTCTGCCAAAAGCTCATCTTTGCAAAACTAGCTGTCTTCATTGCTTATAGAATTTGTAATACTTGAACAGATCGAATTTCTAGGTAATCTTGTACATCAAATTGTTTTGTTATTATTGGGGTCTTGTTGTCATGAACTAGTATACCTTTCAAATGGAAGTTTATATGATCGTCTTTTTGGCAAAGGCAAAAACAACTCTCCGCTTTCATGGCACAACGTCAGATATCTATGTTTTATGTATTGTTCTACTCTAGCTGTAAACTAGAAAACCACCATTAGGGCTTCATGATATGTGGATTTGGCCAGGAGGCAGCCTTTTTGGCTTGCCAAACCTGGTAGAGCCTTCTTCATCGTTTTTGAGGACTCAGGCATTCATTGTGCATAATGGACGTAATCCGTAGCAATGCATGAGGTTAGACAAGACTTGCTAGCCAATGTGAAAAAATAGCAGGCCTTCTTGGTAATTCTTTTGTCCACTATTACCTCCAGGAAATAGTGTGATACATCCAACACAAATTGATATGCTAACCATTCGCAGTAATGAAACAATTGGGGAACATAATGCAAACGTCTTGTAATCAATTTCCAGACAATATCTAAATATATCTTTTCCTTTTGTGAGTATTGAAAATACAGTGAATAATAACACAGTTAATGATTGTTGTCTTTCTAAATTTTGGCAATGTTCTCATAATTCCATTTACTCTGAAAAAGAGAACCTAAAGAATTTGAATGTTGGCCGTACTAAAACATGGGATGATGATACTTACTTAGACTTGCCTCCACCTTTGATCAATCCAACATGTGCTGAAAGCAAAAAATCCAAGCTTAAGTCCACTAGAATTTAAAAAGTTTCAAAGCTTACTAAGATTCTTGGTATCCCTGCTCCCAACACAAGGCATATATCCAAAAGGAGAACTATAAGCCATCCGTAATTAATATGTCTAGCCTTCTGTTGTCATTCTTTCTTGATCTCATAAACTTGGAATCTAAGGGGAATTAAAGGACCACTTAAAAGGAGACGCGCTCTCTCTCAAATTAAAGCCTATAATGCTGATATCGTTATGCTTCATGAGTTGAGGCTTTCCAATTTTAAGTGTTCTAATCTTGCTGATTGGGTCTCCCCTGTATATTTTTCAATTTGGATTGAGGCTACATGTACATCTGGTGGTCTTTGCATTGTGTGAAAAAAGTTATCCCATTGTTCCTCTTACAATAGCTCAGGTAACACTTGGCAAGCAGTTATTTTCAAACATTATAATTACACTTTTGGTGTTATACGCAGATGCTTGGATTTTAGCTGGTGATTTCAACAACACCCCTTCTTGAGACTTAAAACTTGGAAATAATATATTAATATGACCAGGTCTACGAGAACAAATTGGGATAGTGTACTTGATAATCATCGTTTTCATTATATCCCATCTTCTATTGCCAAATATACTTGGGCCAATAAATAGAAAGGCGATTCTAGAGTTTATCTTGCTTTAGACAGATTTTGTGACAGTAATATGGCTAACCCCTTTTGAGATAGTTGCATTGTTTTTAGTGATGGATGCACCTCAATCTCGGATCATTAGCCACAATTTGGAGATCAAGCACTTGTATTAAAAGGCATGGCAGCATTCCATGCTCCAAGAAATTCGTATAGACTATAGAAACTCCCATAGTGGTTTACTTTTTACTCTATGAAGGATTTTTGTCTGAAGGTCAAAGCCACAAAACATTGGATCAAAAAATGGTCTGAAGACTATCATGAGCAGAAAGCTTTGGAGAGAGAAATTATTTATCTCAAATGAAAGATGTGAGACTTCTTCTTCAACATGACCCTCTTAGTAGTGACCTTCATTTACAAGAATGTGACTTCGAAAAGGCTAGTAAAATCTTTGAGGAACTTGAGGCAAAAGGTGCAGCAATGAGGTGCACTCAAACATGGATTCTAGTAATTTCAAGTTCTTCTTTAGAGTAGCTAGAGACCGATCGCTCAAGAGTCAAATCTGCTTTGTTAAAAATGATAATGATGTCCTTCTTATAGAGCCAAAAGAAATCTCTGCATTCTTTGGTTCCAAATATTCTATTATGTTCTCTCCTCCTATCATGGACTCCCAGTTAAATGCTCAAGCTAACGAGTTTTATCATCTTATAGAAAACATTCTACTTTATCAAAATAGTCAGATGTCCACTGATGTAGACAAGGTGCCTATAAAAGATGAAATTCTTAGCACTTTCAAATGCATGACAAAGTTTCTAACCAAGAATGTGTGTTGCTTAAATTAGACTTTTCCAAGGCCTTTGACACAGTTAGATGGGACTTCTTAGAATATGCCTTAAAACAATAACAAATTGGCTTCACTAGTAAGTTGATTCATTTGATCTTAGGTCTTAACTCGAGAGCTAATTCTACAGTGCTAATCAACCTAGCTAGAGGTGTTAGACAAGGTTGTCCTTTAGCCCCGTATCTATTCATTGAAGTTGCTGATTAGCTAACTAGAGGTATACCTTATCATTAGCAAGCTAGAAATATCATTGGCCTTAAGCTCCCAGCTAATGTTACAAGTCTGAGTATCTTGCAATATGCAGATGTCTCTTTCTCTTTTCTCAAAATGATATTTCAAATATTGAGAACTTTTTGCACATAGATGCCTTAAAACAAATCATAGTTACCGGGAACTAAGTTCCGAACTTGGTTCCTATTCCGGAAGTAGTTCCCCAGGGTCCAGAGTTCCCGCGTTCCCACTTTAGTTCTCAGTAGAAAAGGGAATATTCCTCGAATATCCCTCGAATATACCGGAATATTTGTCAAATATACTCGAATATTCCGTTCCGATCTCGTTCCCATTCCCCTCCGTTCCCGTTCCCGTTCCGAATTTTGGGTCCAAGTTCTCAAAAAGTTCCCGTTCCGGGTAGCTATGAAACAAATTGGCTTCACTAGTAAGTTGATTCATTTGATCTTAGGTCTTAACTCGAGAGCTAATTCTACAGTGCTAATCAAACGAACTCCTAGAAATTCCTTTCCCCTAGCTAGAGGTGTTAAACAAGGTTGTGCTTTAGCCCCATATCTTTTCATTGAAGTTGCTGATTAGCTAACTAGAGGTATACCTTATCATTAGCAAACTAGAAATATTATTGGCCTTAAGCTCCCAGCTAATATTACAAGTCTGAGTATCTTGCAATATGCAGATGTCTCTTTCTCTTTTCTCAAAATGATATTTCAAATATTGAGAACTTTTTGCACATAGTTCATATTTTTTTTTTTTTTGAAGGACGTCAAACTCTATTCAATACTCCACAAAGTACAAGTATAATTGCAAAGGCAGGAATA
>JAANSK020280447.1:0-11037 GCA_011763485.2 Isoetes engelmannii | reverse complement strand
GGGGGGGGGGGGGGGGGGGGGGGGGGGGCATGCTCCAAGTATCTTGGTTATCATAGCTTAGGTATTGTTTTTGTTAGTTATTTAACATTATTTTATAAAGTATGTGCAGGTTCGTGGGCTAGCTTCTTCCACGGCATGGTAGATGGTGGCGGTGGTCTTATCTGTCACATAGGCGGTACAAATGACGGGATCTTCATCGATCATGGCAATTCTCTTGATCTTTGTTCTACAGTTCCCCTTACTTTTTTCCTCCACCTCGACCGTAAACTCGAGCTCATGACTCAGACCCAGGAACACAGCCTTCTTCGACCTCACTCACTCCATTGTGATCTCCCCTCCTTTGCTTTTTGGCCCTGGGGGGTGCAGCTAATGCAAGACACATAGGGCGTGTGCGTGTATAGGGTCAAGAGAAATTAACCCTAATACGGAATTTTCCTTAAAAAATTGCCCTCATATTTCATATACCCCTCCCATATTTCTTATATAATTATATGGAATTCAAGAAAGAAAAACAATATTTTTCCATACTTAGACGGTACGGTTGGGCAAAAAAAACCCCCCTCCCTTACACTCACATGGTTTCTACGGTTTTTCCTTACTGCACCCCCCGAGTTTTTGGCGTACATCCTCTATCTCCCTATCAGCGGGGTTTTGGCCCCTCATTCTCCTTCGTCCACCCTCATTTTCCCCCTTTTTCTTAGTTGTAGTTACCCCCTCATTTCAACTTGTCCTCAGTCTCTTACCCCTCGTATTTTCCTCGACCCAACCTCGACCGGATCCTCGAATGCGACCCTACCTTCGTCTCCTTGCCGTCTCAGCTCCCGTTTCCCACTCGCCTTTCTCCACAAACTCGACCTTGCCTTCACTTTTCTTTCTTTGCCTATTCTTTTACAGAGTTGTCTTGCGCAGGGTGCGGGAGGTGCTACAACAGCAGCAGCTCATGGTGTCCCAGATGGCTTATCTCCACAACTCTGACATGGGCGATCCTCTTTCTCCCATGCCCACTAGGTGCAGCCCGACATCTAGCAACAACTTCATGTGTCCCTCCATTTGGGGTTCTTGAGCAGAGAGTCTTCTTTTTGGGAGGTGTTTGTGTGCGTATATCGCGAGTCCGTGTCCCGAGAATGTTATGGAATAATTTATGAATAAAAATTCACTGCAGCGGAAAGATAGCATTTTCATTGGTTTCAGCTCTGCTTTTTACCTTCTTGACTCGCTAACCGACAAAAAGAGAACGCGTAATTTTCCTTAACTTTTTTTTTTCCACACAAGAAAAAAGGCATCGTCTAAAGCAAATAAAAGGGTTTCAAAATTTTCGCATGTCCCTTTGCGTCAACTTAACTAAGTGCCAAGAAAAAGTGGGAATGACATAAGGACCACTTTAATTGAATGCGCCTTTAGAGGTCAAAATTACGCTTTATTCCTAGGTGATGAGTTCATCTTCAATCTTTTGTATTAAATGGTCTATATTAGCAAATACAACTGTAGCAGACTCAATACAATATTGCAACCAAAAAATATTCTTCATGTGATAATTACGGATGATTTCCTAAAGGTGAAACTGGTTCGTCAAAGTGAGTAGTGGGGCAATAACTTGTGAACATCAAAATCTATCTAGTTGCTCATGTGTATAAGGCAAAATGGTCTTACCAAGATGTCTTGGTTTAGCCTGGACGAGATAAACTTACTGGAGGCTTTATGTTTATACATTATGCAACTATTCTAAATAGCGACATGCACATTCCATGAATATGCCTATCCAATTGCTCTCAACGTCCTATACAAGACCTGCAATGATGCATAGAGCAATAATAAGATGTTATGATGGATATACATGCCAAAATATGTCTATCGAACAACTCTTGATGTCCTATTGCAAGAGTTTTAAGGCATAGAGCAACATTAATGTCTTATGATGGATATAGATGTCAAAATGACATTAAACACATTAGAATGAGAAATACTTATATTTACCATTACAATTTTGGACGGAGATTTCCTTAAGAATAATCATAATTAAATAAACAAGCATCACGAGGCTTACATTTATTTTTAGTTTTGATAAACATAATGGCAATGCTAGACTGATGCTAAGCGATATACTTCAATTGAAGAATCGGAGTGTTATTCTCTTCAATGATGAGCTGGCACTTACGAGTGCCATATTTAGACGAACAAGAGAGCCATCTCATATGTCCAGGAATATGTGCTGCTAGAATATCCAAATAAGTAAGTAGTAGTGGGCTATCTCGAAGTAAAAACTTAAACTTATGAAGCTCAGATTGAAACTCTTTCTCTATCCCTTCGGCCTTTTGACATGTTAATGCTAGAGCATCCTTTTGACTAGAATTTGATGTTTCCTTTAGGATGGACACCACATTCCATATTAGTCCTTCATCCTCTTGAAAAGAAACAAGATCATTGGTAAAGACTATATGATCCATAATTAAATTCTGAAGGTTTTGGAAAGATTTGTCATTCCACAGGTTGTCTTCAATTTCCATGCCAAGGGCTACATGTATGAAGGGAAAGGATGGAAAGCTCTCGATGACTTTTCTACGGATATTCGTATAGGTGGAGAGTTGTGGGCAAGGAGATGATGGAATAATTTGGAGTTGGCTATGCTCTTCCAGACCTTGCAAGTAGATTGTCATACCATCCACAAAATGCTTCCACTGGAGGGAGGAAATGGTGTCTTGACGTAAGTATCTTGCTTCCACTGGAGGGGGCATGCTCCAAGTATCTTGGTTATCATAGCTTAGGTATTGTTTATGTTAGTTATTTAACATTATTTTATAAAGTATGCGCAGGTTCGTGGGCTAGCTTCTTCCACGACATGGTAGATGGTGGCAGTGGTCTTATCTGTCACATAGGCAGTACAACCGCGGGATCTTCATCGATCATGGCAATACTCTTGATCGTTGTTCTACAGTTTCCCTTACTTTTTTCTGCCACCTCGACCATAAACTTGAGCTCGTGACTCAGACCCACGAATACGACCGAGCTTCTTCGACCTCACCCTCACTCCACCGCGATCTCCCCTCCTTTGCTTTTCAGAATACATCCTCTGTCTCCTTATCAACAGGCTTTTGGCCCCTCATTCTCTTTCGTCCACAGTCATTTTTTCATTTTTCCTAGTTGTAGTCACCCCCTCATTTCAACTTGTCATCAGTCGCTTACTCCTCGTTTTTTCCAAACTCGACCCAACCTCGACCGGATCCTCAAATGCGACCCTACCTTCGTTCCCTTGCCATCTCACCTCCCGTTTCCCACCTTCCTTTCTCCACAAACTCGACCTTGCCTTCACTTCTCTTTCTTTACCTATAAATTATAGAGTTGTCTTGTGCAGGCTGAGGGAGGTGCTACAGCAGCAGCAGCAGCAGTCATGGTGTCCCAAACAACTTATCTCCACAACCTCGACATGGGCGATCCTCTTCCTCCCATGCCCATTAGGTGCAGCCCGACGTCTAGCAACAGCTTCATGCGTCCCGCCATTTGGGGTTCTTGAGTAGAGTGTCCTCTCCTTTTCGGGCAGTGTTTGTGTGCGTATATTGCGAGTCCGTGTCCCGAGAATGTTATGAAATTATTTATGAATAAAAGTTCACCGCTGATTAGCACTTTTTTTACAGAAAGATAGCATTTTCATTGGTTTCAACTGTGCGTTTTACCTTCTTGACTCGTAACGGACAAAAAGAGAACGTATAAGTTTCCTTAACTTTTTTTTCCACAAAAGACATTGTCTAAAGCAATAAAAGGGTTTTCAAAAGTTTTGCACGTCCCTTTAAGTCAATTTAACTAAGTGCAAAAAAGAAGAAGAAGGGTGGAATGACATAAGAATCACTTTAATCAAATGCACCTTTAGAGGCCAAAATTATGCGTGTTTCTAGGTGATGAGATCATTTTCAATCTTTTGCATTAAATGGTCCATATTAGCAAATACAACTGTAGTAGACACAATACGATGTTGCAAATCACATTTCAATTACATGAATTGCTCTTTTTCACCAAAAAGTATTCTTCATGTGATAATTACAGATGATTTCCTAAAGGTGATTTGGTTCTTTAAAGTGAGTAGTGGGGCAATAGCTTGTGAACATCAAAATCTATTTAATTACTCATGTGTATAAGGCAAAATGGTCTTATCAAGATGTCTTGGTTTAGCCTGGATGAGGTAAACTTACTGGAGGCTTCATGTTCATACATTCTGCAACTATTGTAAATAGCGACATGCACATTCCATGAATTTGCCTATCCAATTGCTCTCAACGTCCTATACCAGACCCGCAATGATGCATAGAGCAATAATAAGATGTTATGATGGATATACATGCCAAAATATATCCATCGAACAAGTCTCGATGTCCTATTGCAAGGAGTTTAAGGCATAGAGCAACGTTAAGGTCTTATGATGGATATAGATGCCAAAATTGACATTAAACACATTAGAATGAGAAATACTTATATTTGCCATTACAATTTTGGACGAAGATTTCTTCAAAAATAATCATAATCAAATAAACAAGCATCATGAGGCTTACATTTATTTTTAGTTCTGATAAACATAATGGCAATGATACACTGATGCTAAGCGATATAGTTCAATTGAAGAGTCGGAGTGTTATCCTCTTCAATGATGAGCTGGCACTTACGAGTGCCATATTTAGACGAACGAGAGAGCCATCTCATATGTCCAGGAATATGTGCTGCTAGGATATCCAAATAAGTAAGTAGTAGTGGGCTATCTCGAAGTAAAAACTTAAACTTACGAAGCTCAGATTGAAACTCTTTCTCTATCCCTTCGGCCTTTTGACATGTTAATGCTAGAGCATCCTTTTGACTAGAATTTGATGTTTCCTTTAGGATGGACACCACATTCCATATTAGTCCTTCATCCTCTTGAAAAGAAACAAGATCATTGGTAAAGACCATATGATCCATAATTAAATTGTGAAGGTTTTGGAAAGATTTATCATTCCACAGGTTGTCTTCAATTTCTATGCCAAGGGCCACATGTATCAAGGGAAAGGATGGAAAGCCCCCGATGACTTTTCTACGGATATTCGTATAGGTGGAAAGTTGTGGGCAAGGAGATGATGGAATAATTTGGAGTTGGCTATGCTCTTCTAGTCCTTGTAAGTAGATTGTCATACCGTCCACAAAATGCTTCCACTGGAGGGAGGAAATGGTGTCTTGACGTAAGTCATGACAAATATCATTCCATCCTTGAAGTACAGGAAATGACTTTAAATGCAACTTAGAGGCTTTCCCATTCATGACATCAATGATATGTTGGAATATTTTTTGGCGAGAAAGTGACTGTTCACTCAGAGACTCTTCAGAATTATCCATCAGGTCATCTAGGAAGACAAGGAAGATGAAGAACTGGACACAATGGATGGAAGTTTGGACATCACCAGCAAACATAATGGACATGACAAGGAATGGAATATCAGCAGCTTCAAGCTGAGGGATGGTGGCGTAATTTCTGAGCCAGGCATGAGCTTCATGGCGAATGAAGTCAATTTGAGGATGACATTTGAGGGGCAATTGACACTTGATCTTAAGCTCGTCGGCAGGATGACTATGCAGTTGTGGTGGTATGCATAAAGAAGCAGATGGTAAGAGGAATCGAGGGTTCGATTTCCTGGGGAGAGATGCACCAGGAAAGATTCTAGTGGGGGTGAGGAAAATACTAGCAGCCATGGCTATGGTAATGATATGCACCAGGATAGAGCTTTATACTATGTTTATATATACATGAATTAAACAACTGGGCCAAACTGACGGCACAAACCGACGGCCACAAACTGACGGCACAAACTGACGGTCACACACAAATTGACCTTAGGTCATCTTGTAAGCAGAAAAAAAGTTCTGAGCAGATACTAGGCGGCTGTTAAGGAAGGTGCTCACTCTGGCCTTTGATTTTGGGCATTCCGTTCATATTGTCGAAGTACGAATGACGATGGCGGCTCCTGTTAAGTAATCTATGCACCTATTCGGTAAGATTCAATCTCAAAATTGACCAAATGCCTCGATTTCAAATTTGTCAGCTGGTATATAATGCAGATCCTAGGCAGCTGTTAAGGAAGGTGCTTAGTTACTTTGGTCTTTGAAAAATAGATGCATCGGAATTCGCCATTAGCCTGAAAGCCTTAGCTTGAATTGCCAAGAAATAAGCCCTAACTTTGATAACAGAGCTTCAATATTTGATTAAACTAACTTAATACAGCAACTGTAACATCCACAAGCTCTGTCTTCTGCCTTTGAAATCACTTTTGGATGTCTCAGTCCTAAAAGAGCTACCGATCATTTTCTTCCTTCCATCTTAAAACTGCCTTTTTCTGCTTGTCCTACTAACCAACCAATCTATCCCTTTAAGAAGAACAGACATTCCTTTCAGCATCTTTGATCAAACATGAATTGTCCATATTTTACCTACACATAGAAACCAGTATATATTGTTTTTTTTCCAACAAACCCAAACATACACAAGTCACCTATCAACAAATCTACCAAGAACTGATTCTTCACAGGCATGCAAATGGATTGACAGACTTTAGTTAGTTTTGGGATCTTCTTAGAGTCAGAATCAGTAGCAGAAATAGTAGAGAAACTTGATGTATTGCTCTTCTCATAAACGTAGCAATGCCAAACAAACACCTTACCAGAGATAACATGTTTTCAACAAGTAGGATAAAATAGGGTTTTCAACAGGGTTAAAATAGGGATGGCAGACAGACAAATATTTTTGGCTTCATGCTATGGAAATGTATATCAGAAAAAACTGGCATTTGATGCTGAAAACCCACTGCATGCGTTAACATTAGACATGTTACAGTATGAAACAATTGGAGAAATTTTGATAGTAGGAGACCGGGATATTATGCTGTCTGTAAACTCTATACAAAGAGTATAATAGATATTTAAGGGAGGGGATAAAAAAATAACGCGGGAGAGTTTTTTCTGGAGAGGGGAACTGTTGGTGGTCTAAAGATCCAAAATGGGCTTACAAAAATTTCGAGTTCACAACGCTGGTATCAAGAAAGTTGAGAAGAGTAATAAGCTACTAGAGTCTGATCATGCATTTTTTGCGTTTGATATTGAAGGGAAAGTCCAAAAGACAAATTTGGAGCAGAAGTTTATCTCAAAATTGTGATTAGACTATGAAAAGAGCAAAGATTACAAAAAGATATTGAATCACATACTTCGTCAGATAAGTTGGACAGGATTGTTGCAAGAAGATTCAGAGTTGTTGACCTTATCTATGATAAGGGCAATGGCAACTGTGGGAGGACAAAGAGACGTACATCTGGTAAACCCTGTAATAGTTGGTCGGATCTCGAATGACAAATCGAATCTTTGTTTCTTTTGAAGCTGAAAGCGTTTTGGAATAAATTGTCAGAGAAAACGCAACAAACAAGATTAGAAGTAGAACATTTGTTAGCCATGGTGGAGTCATTATATTTCAAAGCAAATACTGAACTCATGCCTCGACTCCAAGTTGCAGATCTTCTCAATAGATAAGTTCGATGTAAACTAAGTAATGTTAAAGCAGCAAATATAGAATATACAAGAGGAATGACAATCATGTTGATAAAATGGAGAGGGGATGAATTGATCAGCACATGCTAACTAAAGCGTGGGGATAATACAAAGTAGTACCTATTCACAAAGCAGGAAGCAAACTAGGTCTAGATGTCAGAAATTACACGACAATTATGATTAGAACTTATGGTTGCAGTGCTGATGGGATGCTTGGCGAACACGAAAATGCCACCCAGCCCCTTACGTAGATCCATCTACCCGAAAACAATTGCTTTGCATTGCATAGATTCAACCAACATTCATACGCTTGGTGATACATTGTTCCCAGAGTGTGCTCTTGTAGAATTAAACACCAACGTACTTGTAGCTATCTACAACTCACTTGGTGGCTATCATAGCGCAAAGTTAGAATGGTATGTCGAGAAGATTGAACTACTAAGAGCTTGGTGTTTTAAACATTGATGTGCAGGCTGTGTTCTCACATAAAGTGTGTCGAGAATGTAGATGTTGTTGCATACTAGCAGATGTATATGCCATAAGTGAAACATCATCAATATATATAAGTTGCTCGAGGATATAGTGTCCAAATACGGTCCTCTGCCACCATGATTATCAAGCCATGCTTCCAATTAAGCAATGTACAAGCCAAAGAGTGTAGGAGATAGAGGGCAACCTTGACATACTCCAATAGTTGTATATTTTGTTGTTGGTTCTCCGCCAGGGAGTGGCACATTTTCCCACTGTGGTTGCCACTGTTGGGGTAGTATATGAGACCACTATGCCACCGCTGGCCACTGTGTCACCACTGTGGTGTGTTGGGGTGGTGTATACATGGTCGTATATGGGGAGTATATACACATATATACACACATGCACGTATGCATTGGCTGAGAGGGACTCTGTTCTATCCATCTGGGAGAAAGAGGGTGTATCGGAGGAGATTTTTGCTGATCTAGCTATGGAGATTATGATTCTTTGTGGTGTGCATTGCGTAGATCTGGTAGATTGAAGCTTGGATTACTGGTTTTTCATCTTTCTTGCAAAGTTGGAGTTTAGGCTCTAACACATACGCAATGTGAAAATATGATATATCGTAGAATGGGGCCTGCTTGTCCTGCAACACAAACACCAGTACGTTCTGCCCATGCTGTCAACTTTTTTGCAGTAATACTGGATAGGAACTTGAAAAAATTGGATTATCCATGATCATGTGATAACTAGAAAGGATCATTCTCATCACCTGCTTTATGAATCGGGATGACCTTCTTAATAGCCCAAGTTCGAACTCCAAACACTAAGGTTTTGTCTTTATTTACTATTCATTTAATATTATTTTGAAGACGTCGCACTGCGACATTTGGGTGGCGTTTAGGGGACGTCTATATATATTGCGCTGCATTTGCAATGGCAGATGGTCACAATGTGACGTGACATCGTAACATGACGTGTCCGTTGCAGTGTCTATATCGACGTCTATGTGACGTCAGATGACATCCATCAACCGTTGGACAAACGTCGAAATAAACATTGTTAATTGACTTTTTTATATTTGTGAACCCTCTTACACGTGGACAAAGCAGAAGCATGCCTCATCTTTACATTATACCATGAAAATAGCACCTATTAAGATCCATGATGAAAACAATAAAACATAACATCCGTGAAAATAACACCTCTTAAGATCCATACTTATTAAACAAATGGTAGTTGATCGCGGTTAATTAAAACTTATTAGAAAGAATGTTATATCACATGTTAAAGCCCCACTACTTCAAAACGTTAATATGAAATAAAGAAGTTAAATGTATTATGCTCATAGAAATTCATTATCATTGAGCAAGCTATTCTTCATAGTTAGATGGTTTAAGATTTTGTCAAGTAAGCTCAGTATTGTGTATCTAATGCTAGGAGTTTGCAATAAGGAGGAGCTCTTCTTTACTCCCTATGACATCTAACTGCACTTTTTGTTTGCATCCGAAGTTTTTGTTGCGTTTTCTAGAGGCTTGATAAAAGCCCATAATTGTGCCATCACCTGATGGTAGTTTGATGAATAATGTCATTAACCGATTTTGGGATCTTGCTATTTTTTAGTATGACAATAGAATGGAAGGTAGTTTGAGTTTTGGGAGCACTGTGCATCTTTACCCATTTGATGTAGACTTGGTGCATCTTCTTATGAAGCCTAACTTGTGATTCAAGATAAAGAGAAACTTTTGTATTTTTTGTCATTGTTTTTCAAAAAAATCATTTGTGCTTTTGATTATTGAAGCAAAATATGCATCATTTTTATTATACTTTTATTAATACATGCATAAGTAGATGGTCACCATCTAACAATTGTAGCTGAGTTTGAGAATTAGACCATCGCCATTATTGATGGTAGTATGATGAGTAGCATGTCTTTTATTACGGCCACTGAACATGATATATGCAGGGAAGAATGATGATAAAGCATCCAAGTATTCGAGAATTGGGGCTTGATTTTGTACCAACGGAGAAGTTTTGATATTCTGAAGCAAAGAGTCGAATTGAGCTTCTATATCCTCTACCTTCTTACATGTTGACAGTATTGCCTCCTTCATAGTGCAGCCAGTGGTCGCCTGCAAGATTGACACTACATTCCAAATGACACCATCATCTTCGTTAACAGACACAATATCGTTGGTAAAGGCGACATAGTCATCTGTAAGGTTATGCAACTTTTGGACTGCATCCTTCAAAGTCGTCTCTTCTACATCCACACCTAATACTAGTTGGATTAGAGGATAAGTAGGGCCGCCACCGAGGACTTTCCGACGGATACACACGTAAGCAGAGAGGTCAGGAGGGGTAGAATACGACGATATTTTAAGCTGGGATTGCTCGGTTACGCCTTGTAAATAGGTGGCCATTCCTTCCGAAAAGCGTTTCCATTGGGTGGGAGTAGCATGGGTGTGGATGTCACAACAAATATCTTCAAAGGCAAGGAGCAAAGGGAACTGGTGTGGAGGGGTCAAGGAAGAGGCTTTTCGGTCCAGAATAGCGAGCATATAGGCTAAGATTATCTGGAGGGAAATGGACTGGGAATCGGACTCTAGAAACTGATCTATAAGGTCATCAAAAGGCACTAGGAAAAGCAGGAACTTGGCCAGCATGGTGGCGCCCTGGATGCTGCCACGTGGAACCAAGGACAGCATGAGAAGGGGAATATCGGCAGCTTCAAGCTGTGGAATATAAACGTATTTCCGTAGCCAAGCATGGGCTTCTTTCCGAATTGAATCCACCTCCGGATGACACCGCCATGGTTTTTTGCATTTAATTTCCATCTCAGCTTCTGCGTCAACCTGGCTGTGGATTTTCAGATCGTCTTCTTCCGGAATCTGACCCTTGATTGGATTGGCCCTCACTCTCATACTAGCATACCTTGGAGGGATCACTACAAAAACATTGAGCCATACCGACGTCTATATCGACGATGCAACGTCGATGTAGCGTCGATCATCGACGTAC
>JAANSK020280436.1:0-11037 GCA_011763485.2 Isoetes engelmannii | reverse complement strand
AATTGGGGGTGATCCCGGAGGCCGGGAAAAACACCTCCGGGATCACCCAAACCAGGGTAACATTATCCTCACCCCATTTTTATTCCTTAACCTCCTAGGTTTCAGAAGCTCTAATTTCTTATGCAGGGTGCAGCAAAATATGTTCTCTCTCCACTAATTTTTAATTTGTTCCCTTTGCATGCTTTTGGGGTATGTCCACACATTTTGAGATAGACACATATGTGACGCAAAGAATAACAGGGATTTCTTATTATGATAACTTCTGTGGGATTTTATGAGTGTTCATTAAATAAAGCAATGCAAAGATCACCAAGCTTGAGCCATGCCTTCCGGATTCTTAAAATTATAATTGTTAACCTTCTTGTATTCCAGAGGAGCAAAAACAGATCTACACAGGATGTGGGTTATTGGATTGACATGTTCAACTGAAATATTCATGTTCAAGTAAAGAATTGAAAATTTCTCTCGAAGCTAATAAATGGACATTCTCCTCGATGTTGCAAGATACTATATAAATCTGTGCCAATAAGTTACTTAGCGTAACTAGCAAGAAAGCTCGGACCATTAGAGTTGTATCAGCTGTGCGTAGCCAAAGTTTCCAGTGCAATGGTGAGCAGATCCTTCTAAATTCATTTGCATGCTCTTTTAGCATACACAATCTTGGTCATCAATATATCTTTTGATGGAAAGATCCAACTACCTTTTTATCAACCTCATGACATTTTTGATCCTAAGGTCTACAAGTCCACATGTTGTTGCATTAGACCTCATCTAGTGTAGTTCTTACACTTCACATGGTTTGTGAATTTGCATGTTTCGATTCCCTATTTAAGATCGATATTTAGAGAAACACAGGCGTGTTAAACACATTTCTCATTCTACATAATGTCAAATTCATCTTTGGGTTTAGCAACATGTCCATTTTGTAAAAAACATCAAAACCACCTAGCACACGTAATCTTTGAGCTAAAACACATTAAACCATGCAGTTCCTTTTATGATGCGTGACATGTGGTGCCGTGCCTTCTGAAAGTTCTCTTTCAATTTGTACGAGCTACTAGCACCGCTTATCTTGATTGAGCTTGCCATATTCCTTGGTTCATAAAAATACTGGCCAGCTTAAAATGGAGCAGTTACAATCATGTGCATTTGAAAGCTACAGTCAAGTATTACTGCTATTTGGTAATGAAATATTACTCCAACACTTCCAAAAAGGTGACATTTTGTCAATGATTGGGATCTAATGCATTTTTATCTCGATTTGAGTGTTGCACGTGGGGTGGTAAAAATGTTTTATTAATAGACTCAAACTCATATAAGCTCATTTTGCCACTAGGTTAAGGCATGATATTCTTTGATGGGGCCCTCTAAAGGCAACGTACTTGATCTTTGTTGATTGTGAAACTATCTTTATAGTTTTAGTGTTGTGATGTAAAATAGCTAAGATATTTAGCTAAACCTAAAGCATTTAGTACAATTTCACGTCCAAGGATGTGATCCTAAGGATTTCTAGGCACTTAATTTCTCCCTCTTCAAATATAAATAACATCACTAAGACAATACAATCAACTAATACCTTACAAAAGAACAACATAACATCCGACTTGCACACCTTATAACAACCTAAATACAACAACAAACATAGTTGGCGTAGCTTTATACAACCATGCCTTGTACATCCATCCTTTACCTTCCGTCCCTACCAAACTGAACCCAATCCAACCCTACTTTACCCGTTGCCCCAAGCCTGCCTTACAACTAGTTTTTTTTAGTTCTTTAAAAATTTCTTGAGGACATAGGTATTGTTGCCATATATGGGCATTGTGATATATGATTCTGCATGTTTATTTTTCTTTTCCTTTCTCCGTTTCTTCTGTCTGTTTTTTTTTTTCTTTTCCTTTCTCCATTCCCAGTATTAAAATTATGATATTTACATATAGATTGCATACTCTGCCATTTTTGCTTTAAACAAAAGCCAAAAGAAGATTGTCTGGGCACTGCTAACATAAGGAGAAGTCAAGCCTTAGTTGCTAGTGTTATTCTCTTGAAGGAAGCCCAGTGTATTGGAGGTATGGTCGTTTAGCAAAGGCTCAAGTTTGGCTTGCTATTAGTATAAGTAGTTGAAACGCATTCCTTAAAACTGCTTTGGTTAATATGGTTTTGAAACTCTTATCAGAAGAAAATTGCTCGATTTTACACATTTACTGGTGAATCATAAGTAAATGACAAAGAAATATTTGGCCGAGTGACCTTAACACTTGCAAGAAATGACATGTCAAATGCAGTTTTGTAGGTATGCCATTCACCACAAAGTGGAACCAACTCCCTCCAAGTCAGCTGATCTTAATTCAAATACAGTATTAAAATTGTTGGCTGCTAAATTATCAGCTTCTGTAGCCCAAATCATTGTTGACCTATCGATCAATAGGATGGTATTTTCGAAAGAATTTCAGATGTCACAACCTCAAGATTGCAAAGAATCAATAGGTTTGATAATCTGGAGAGTCAGGAGGGCTAGGCGAATGAGTTAAATCATGTTTAAAAAGCAAAGCCGTAGAATCAGGCACATCCTCAAAGTCAATTTTAAATTTATGAGAAAACCCTTGACAAACAATCTGTTCTATTATTAAAATTGTACTTGGTAGGATGTTGTAGGAAAAAAGTAAGTTCCCTTGGAGAACAAAAAATGCAGGGATGCTATGCTATTATGCAAGCAAAGTACGGTATGCTTCAGAAGAAGATCTTGACAGCAGACCAATTGGAAAAACAAGTGAATTAAGTCTGAATACAATGTTGGTGGTACAAAACGTGGAATATAAGCTAAGAATTTAATAGTTTAAAACAGGAAAATATAGTTCCTCTTCAGGCATCTCCATTGAGCGCATCCATGAGATCGTATGTCTCATGTACTCCATCTCTATGTAAACCTGCTCGTTTCTACAAATGCCTGGTCTAATACTTGCACATATTTTCAGGTTTCTTTACCACAATGCCCATGTTAATACTTTTTGTTGTACTGTAGAACATCCAAGTTTGCCTTGATTGCCTTGATGATATTCACTGCTTCCAGTATCCTAACATTATGTTGCTCGTTTACTTGTACAGAAACAAATCTTGTAATCACCTTCTAGAACTTTCAAAGATACTAGATATGTCAAACTCAATGGTTTGACCAAATTAACTGAGCTGTCCACATCCTCATACCATTTTCCTTTTTCTAGTTTGAAAGACCTCCTTTCTAGGATGACCAATCATGCGAGTTCTTGTTAAAGAACTTAGCTTACAACTGTCAATACTTTCAGAATGTAGATACAACAAGGATACAGCAAGAATGGTCTCAAATATGTATATGTCAAATAATGGGGAAATTACCAAAATGCCCTTATATTTTGCGAAAATTAACAAAATACCCCTAAAAATGAGGTGCTGGGATAAAATGGGAATAACTTCTTTATGACTGATCAAATGTGAAAGTGGCCTTCACAAAACTTATAGATGACAGTAAGATCTATCCAATGGAAGTAGAATCATCTAAAACGGAGTTGGAATTTTCAAGTTATAGTGCATTAAATACGAGTTTTAAAAAACAACTCAAAAGAGCATAACTTGTGAATTTCAACTCCAATTTAGATAAGTTTGATCTTGTTGGAAAAGCCGTATCATAATCTACAATTTTCATGAAGACAATTCTTACATTCGATGAGCCACAAAAACTATATTGCCGTATTACCTGAAATGCCCTTCGTTTTAAGGGCATTTTCATAAATTTTGTAAAATATAGGGGTATTTTGGTAATTTTCCCTCGAATAATTTCCGTGGCTTCACCACATTTCGTACCTAGCCTAGCTTTGGAGCAGTAGGCGGCTCAAGAGAACAGTACCAGACAGCATTCGGTTTTGTACCTGGGTCTCTAACAGTCCCGAACGCATGATATCCCTTTTCCAAGAGCCTATTAACCTCTTTAGCATTTAAGTTGGCTGTTGATTATTACACCAGTTTTTTTTTGAAACAAATGTTTTAATTATAAATTGGCCTTTTTTCGTTTTTTTTTTCTCAAAACCATTGGTACGATAATAATAGACGAGGATGAGAATTCCAAAAGGCTGCGTTTCAACACAAAGGGCAGAGTCTCCATATCCGGCTCCGAGAGTTCACATGGCTAAATCTGATGGTGAAGTAGCAGGATTTGGGGCTAAATCCGGTGGTAAGTAGCAGGATTTCTTCAAGCCTTTGTTGAAGATTTAAGCCCACGGCCCATCATAGCGTGGCACAATTTCAGAACATATCCCTATCTTTCTATTGTTCCAGATCTTCCGAAGAAGCCATGTCTGCTCTACTTTCAAGAAACGATGCTGGCATTTCCGACCCCACATCCACAGATTTTCAGCTCCAGCAAGGTATGATAGAAAGGGGACAAATCATTCTGCACACTCTATGTTTTTTATTCTACAGAAAATCGTCCTATCATCAATGAAATATGATAGACCATCCGTAGGTTCTACTATTTCCAGACAAACCTCAGCAAATCATGAGGCAAAATCGGCCTCTGGATAATGCCAGACATTCTTTGCGTTCATGTTCAGTGTTTTGAGAGTCAGATAATCTGCTAGCTCTCACTAGTGGCTCCAGAGAAGGCAGTGGCTCCAGAGAAGACAGGGCCAGGTCGATTGTTTCCTTTAATGGCCATTTTAGGGTTTGAGGATTGTTTCAGAGGAGGTTTTGGTGAAGACCAAAAGAAAGCAAGCAGCGGCGCAGTCTCCAATCTGGCGACCACATCCTCCAAATCCAAGCCTGGCATGCACAAATCTTTACGAATCCAGCAATTTCGGCCGGAGAACCAGCATCAGGAAGAACCAGCATGAGGTCGGCCGCTTCACGCAGATCGCGACCTTAAATATCTTTAAATATCTTAAATATCTTAAAATATCTTTAAATATCTTAAATATCTTTAAATATCTTTATTTTTATTTTTTTTTATCTTTATCTTTTTTTATTTTTAATGTCTTTTTTAAATCTTTATTTTGGTATTTAAATCTTTATTTTGGTGCGTAATGGTCGTTTTTTTTCCAAAAAAAAAATAAAAAATCAAAAAAGCCTGGAGAAAAAAAACGACTCCACCAATTACGCACCAATGACATAATGATACATGTTTTCTCAGCAGTGGGTTGAAGTGTTTAGTGGACTATTGAATACAAGGATATAAGAGTTGCAATCTCAGTTTGATATCTGCAGTGTATTGCCTGCTTATTCTTAGGGTGCTGGCTGCTGCTTTGGATCAGTTGGATTTGCATTATGTTAAAGTTGCATCAGAGGTAAAGTGCAACTGTTGATTGCTTCTTTTTCTTATGCTTGATGGGTTAATATGTCTCTCTTTTGTCAACCGAGCTCGCAGCTGGGATCTATACTCATGTATTTATACTACCAAGTAGTATAACATGGCAGTACTGCCATGTGTTTTTGGGTTCCCTAAAGGGCAAACCCTTGCTCATGTGGTGTGTGGAATATTCCGAGTATATGCCAGTATCTGCTATGCTCACACCGACGAGGAAGAGATATCTTTCGGGATGCAGCCTCGTCGTTACAGACACTGAGATACTGAGCCAAAGCAAACCTTGATTGTTATCACATGGAGATCGAGCTCTTCTGGGCTACCGTGGCATTTTGGAGAGCGAGCTTTCGCTTGAGATATACTGTAAGGTATGGGATGCTGTTGCTTGGACATATCTTTTATTAAGGGCAAGTACATAGAAAATTTGGAGGTTATTACTGTAATTGTGCTGTTATTTGAGGTAGAGTGAGAAGTATCTAGCAGCAGTAAATTTAGAAAACATTTCTTTTCTCAGTAATTGGGACAAGAGGAATTGAATTTTGCTAATTGGCAAACCATCTAATATGCTACCTGTCCATGGTGGATGTTAAAATCATCTACTTATGAGTACCTGATATCTGAAAGTAATTCAAGCATGCCACATTAGCACCAGCTTCCCCGTTCAGAATTCTCCATAGAATTTTCTTTTTGGATGCTATAACATGGCAGCTAACTGCAAAGACCTCCCACTAAGTCTAACTTTAAAAGTTACAGATAGCTATGCTAGATAAGACGGCAAAGTTGGGATGGATAATGACAAGATGCACTGGGGAACTTCGAAAAAATCATGCGAAGATCTACAAAAACTGTACAGGGTTTTGACAGCGGCATTACAACAATTATTTTGAAAGACTGTCTATGCCAACTCTGTCGTCTTATCTGACATAGCTATCTGGCACTATGACATACCCCGTTTTAAAGACATGGTATTTGTCATCCACTGATAAGGAATATCGCCGCCTGATTGTGAGGCCTGAGTTTAGAGGACATCCTACACATAAATGATGTTGGGAGGTTTTACCAACCTTCGCTGTTACATTTCATTTCCTGACAGCAGGTCTCACACATAGGTATAATTTAAGGAAGTCACTTCAGGCCAGGTAATTGCATCTTTAAATAATCTATGCATACATGGACCGAGGGAAGCAATATGAATCCAGGCGAATTACTCCTTGTGCCAATTTGACCAAGTTTCCTTCATGTATGAGTTTCTAACCCAATAGAGAGAGGAAACATATTGTTCCATCTATTGACTTTAATTATGATAATAAATGTAATTTTGTCCAGCCTACCTCAATTTTCCATGTGGTGATACGAATGAAGTGGCAGCTATGTTACAGTACTATGCATAGCATTGAAATGCTTACCTAGCATAGCATTGAGATGCTTGTGTGTACAATCCCTGATATTTAGAATGTTCTTGAAAATCATTTGAAACTTGCAAGTGCACGAGATAGCAGGGAAGAGCATCAAACACTTGGCTTTCTGAGTTTATTGGCCTCATATACAAATACAAGGATGTTGTGTGCATAAAACATCCTAGAAAGGGATTGAGATTGCTCTTTTTCACATATAGAGGAACAGCCCAATCTAAAATGATTGTTGAGATTGAGATGGAAGATAAAAGGAGAAATGCAGCTTGAAGTGATACTTTGCAATCTGTAAGTAGTCTTATTATGTATATAATAGGATGCTAGCCATTTGTGTTATCAGTCTGGTTCCTTACTGTTCTTTTGTGCAATGAGCGACGATTTCGTTTCTTATTGGGATGCAATGGAAGCTAATTTTCTAGGGTAGGTTGTATCTAATCTGACTTTGTATCTAACATTATTTGGATCAAAGAGCACATTGTTAATTTACAAAAAAGGATGAATAATCATTGTAACTAGAAAACAATATGTATAATGTTTTTTTGCCACGCGGCATGTAAAGAATACCAGCCCCTCTGCTACCATGTTTGATATCTCATATCTCTAAGTTGATGTTAGAAGCAGTGTGATAAAAATAAATGCTGATTCAGACTCACACTTTATATAAGATTTTGTCCCATGTTGCCCCTTTTCAAACGTCTATAACTAAAGCTTGGACAACCAGTTTCTATACATTGAGAATCTCTGCGAGTTGAGCTGGAAGGGAACATGCCTTGCAGGAATTCTCGGTAGAAATTTATGAATGGACAGGGAAGGATTGGAAGCCTAATGCCACTCCAATTAATCCTTAGCAATCCAAAGCCAGGTCTTTTTTCCTTCCACAGTATTAATTATGGATGCTGATGACGTCCAAGTCCAGTTTTACATGATGAGTCCTGACATTTAAAAGACACTAACACATAATCGGTATGTATAGTAGATTCAGTTCTATTCTCATATGGCTGTATGTATGATGACACATTTTTATTTTACAGGGTTTGTATTCCACATCAATTTAAGTTCCAGATGTCTATGGCGTGTTTCAATTTAACGTTGAGTACAAAAGATTGGGTTACACAACCCTGGGCTTGAGTAAGCAGGTGGGTTTGTTGTCTCTAATCTACTATCAAGAGTCTTCTTCACTTGGTGCTTTCTATTTGACGTCCATTGGGTTTCTATAAACATATGCATTCTGCTCTTCTAGATACTGGTCGAACCATTTAGGCATAATGAGTATGAAAGGTTCATCAAGGCTTCATTTCCTTATTATGGGGTAGATAACACCCTGACCCGAGAGCGAGTGTTTTACAGGAGTGTAATGCTTGAGGGTCAGGGTATTATCTTCCTTAACACCTTGCCCTGAGAGTTTTGGGCGGTGAGATCACCATCCGAATGATCTTAGTCGTCCATTCGATAACAGCTTAGGGTTTTATGAAGTAGGGTGTGTTATGCCTCCAGCAAATCACTAAACAAGATCGATCTCAACCGTTGTATCACTATAAACTTGAGGGGTTGGTTAAGGAGGTGCCTTTTCTATGTTAAGTTCTTTTCTATGGTAAGTGCTCTTTCCTGCTTATGAATTTCAATGTGGAATCTTTGTAATAAGAAAGAAAGGCAAAAGAAAAAGCATATGCTCCAACATTCTATTCAATCACTAAGAACATCTATGAAACTTAACTGCAAATATTTCTGGTCACAGCCTCACATTATGCACTTCATTTTGTTGCGTCTAAGAAAATTTAATGTTTACATTTTATTCATTTTCATCCGCAGCCTGTAAGTTACCAGAGTACGCTTTTTTTGAAGTTCACTTCCAGTTTAAGGCAGTAACTCGGGTGTTAAGAAGGCCTATATGTGTTGGGTTTAGAAATAATAAAATCTAGAGATGAAGCTGGAGTTAATAAGATAGTCTCATGCAGATTTTGTGGGTGCATTTTGCATTAGTACAACAGTTATATTGCCATATGATGTTACATTTGGACATTCCGGTGCAGTTATGACATGGGAAAAAGTAATGCACGATTGATCTCTAGATATGGATATGGAAGATATCCATATTGATGTTTGTGCACGGACAAGAGATTGCTGCAAACATTTCAAATCAAATCACCTGTTGCAAATGGATGCAAACAATTGATGTATGTGTTGTATATTTTGTGAATATTAAAATAGTGACATAAAAACGAGGTGTCTATGTTGGAATTATACCATCGATTGTGGTCATGCCTAGATGGTAATATGATCAGTTAGATACACATGGCAATCATATTTGGGAACACATGGCAATGTAATCCTGCATGTCTGATGCATAAACAGGAGAAATCAAAAGAATGAAGACGGACGAGAACGAGGAGGTGACGTGGTGACTGAAAAGAATTGGAATAGATTCGATTGAGTCCGTTTTCGGACGTCAGCCTATAAATCGGCACTTGTATGTGATTCACAGGTGAGATTGCGGCTCTTGTGTGTAATCCGTAGGTAACAGGGTCCATATGGACAGGGACAAAAGTTCAAAGCCAGATTGGTGG
Source organism: Isoetes engelmannii (assembly GCA_011763485.2). Classification (NCBI taxonomy): domain Eukaryota; kingdom Viridiplantae; phylum Streptophyta; class Lycopodiopsida; order Isoetales; family Isoetaceae; genus Isoetes; species Isoetes engelmannii. The sequence continues at coordinate 1,732 of JAANSK020280436.1, read as the reverse complement.
CGAAGGGGTTTACTCAAAAGGAAGGGAAGGTATTGACTATGATGAAACCTTCTCTCCGATTGTTAAATTAGCAAGTATAAGAGCAATTAAGGCTATTGCTAACATGCAAAATTTAGAGTTGCATCATATGGACGTTAGCACGGCGTTTCTAAATTCAGACTTAAATGAGGAAATTTATATGGAGCAACCCTTGGATATGAGGTTGATGGAGATAAAGTGTGGAAATTGCAGAAGGCCGTGTATGGCCTCAGACAAGCTCCATGACAATGGTATGTATGTCTTGATAATCACTATGGGTTTGAAAAATTAAACATGGACGGATATAGTGAAGGTGAACACTTTTGCATTATTGCAATATATGTAGATGATTGTATAATGGCTATTAATGATAATAGGGATAATAGTTGCTTAGAGCATTGTAAAGATATCTTAAAGAAAAGGTTTTAAATGACAGACTTGGGAAACAATTGTTTGGTATGGAAGTTCATAGACATAGAGAAAAGGGACTTAAAATTGTTACTCAGAAAAGAAATATTCTAGGTATGCTTAAGAGGTTTTGGATGACATAATGTAAATCTGCAAACACACCAGTAGCAACTGGGTAGAGAATCAGCTCTGAGACGTGTCCTAAGACAAAAAAAGAAGAAGATATTATGATGAACCGACCCTATAGAGAACTTATTAGATGTCTTCAATATGTGTCAAATTGCACACGCCTCGATATTTCATATGGGATATATATGCTCAGGCACTTCCTAAATAATCTTGGAGGAGGACATTGGAAATGCGCAAAAGGTACCCTAAGATTTTTAAAAGGCACTCAAAATTATGGCCTTGTATTCAGGCGTGAACATAATGTAAAATTGGAAAGTCTTCTTGAAGGTTTTGCAAATGCAAATTGGGGAGGTGATGTGGACTCTCGTAAATCAAGGTTTGGGTATGCTTGTTTACTAGGAGGAACTGCTATCGCTTGAAAAAGTAAGAAACAATCCTCTATTGCTCTTTCTACAGCAGAAGCTAGATATGCATTAGTATCTCTTGCATCTAGAGAAATAGTCTGGCTTAGACGATTACTAACAGAGTTAGGAATTATTCAAAACAAGCCGACACCATTGTATTGTGATAGTACAGCTGTACAGCCATGACTAAAAACCCAGTCTTGCATGAAAGAACAAAGCATATTGAGTTACATAATCACGTCACACGTGATCAAGTGAAAAATGGAGAAATAATTGTTTTGTATAGACCTAGCATACAATGTGTTGTGGTCATGCTTAGATGGTAATATAATCAGTTAGATACATGGCAATCATATTTGGGAACACATGACAAGGTCTTGATGTAATCCTGCATGTATGATACATATAAAAATGGAGAAAGCAAAAAAATGAAGACGGACAAGAACAAGGAGTTGACATGGTGATTGGAAAGAATTGTAACAGATTCGATTGAGTCCGTTTTTGGACGTCAGCCTGTAAGTCGGCACTTGTACGTGATTCGCAGGTAATATTGTGGCTCTTTGTTACGATCCTGATTATGATTATGGATCGTAATTGTGGTTGGCGATGTGACAGTCTCAAAGGTCTTAGAGCCAGAATGGGCGCAGCCACGGATGGCAAGAGGCCTTTAAAGGTCAGAGCCAAGAAAGGTAAAAGGGGCCTTTTATGGAAAAGGTCGGAGAAAAGGGTGAGGGAGTTAGCACTATATAAGGCAGAGGAATTGCTAGTAGGGG
>JAANSK020280425.1:0-11038 GCA_011763485.2 Isoetes engelmannii | reverse complement strand
CAGTAGCCTTGGTCATGCTCCTCATCATTCCAATCAATGCATCCGTAGGGAGTAGTAATGTAGTTGAATGCGATGCTCTCCATTTTTATCTCAAGGTATTGCTATAGCTACGAACTTTGTACAACTATTGAAGCATATATCATATGTGTGGCTACCCCTAACATGGCTCAAGCTATAATATATATAAGGTCAACGTCGTCTAATGGCAAAGGTGACAAGGACTGGCCACCTCTCAAACTCATGCCATGACATGGCAAAGGAATCTTCGACCTGGCATCTGGCATCAGAAATAAGATTGACCATAGGTTTTTTAACATTTTGGAGGAAAAGACAACACCACATATGAGATTAGCATGGTTACAAGTTCAAGCTATATGAAACTCGATTAAATTGAATAAAATTGAATTGGCTTTTATCGAGACAAAATGGCCTATAGAAACGACAAGTTCAAAGGAGGAAGAATTGTGCAAACTTGGAAATATAAATTGACCTAGAAAATGTATGGAGGAAGGGAAATAGGGGAGTGTTTTCCGATTAATCCAGTAGGGTCTCGTGACTGACGGTAGCCAGGAACGGGCAAAAAACCCGACCCTTTTTCCTTCCCCTATCAATATGAAAACAAGGAAGCAAAATTTGCCCCCCTTTTCACCAGCGGCCATGGTTTTCTCGAGGCGTGAACTACCTCAGAGTTTAGTGTTCTGTGCTTGAACTACCTCAGAGTTCAATGTTCACTTTAAACTCTGTGCTTTAAACTCTGTTCAGGGTTCTGTGCTTGAGCTACCTCAGGGTTCACTTTAAACTCTGTTCAGTGTTCAGTGTTTAAATGAGTTGAAAAAACCATTTGAAAAGAGGGACTCAAAGAAACATGAGTTAAAAAACGAGTTGAAATTTTGTGTTAACTTGTTCAACCAGTCGTTCGGAATTGGAAGACCCAACCACCATTCCGGAATGTTGGGGGCTGACACGTGCTAGCATGAGAATGCGCGCCAGCAAATAATAGCGACCTTGTTTCCATATTGTGCATATTGTGCTATGGAGCTCTGATGTCTCAGGCATACGTAGATGAACAGAAGATTATAACTTGTTGGGGTAGATTAGATTCACCGACAATGATGAGAACTCCCACTTATCCAAAGAGATATCCAAAGAGATTATGGTAGGTCGTAGGTGGGATATGACTATGCAGAAAGGTGCCACGTTCTAAGACCATGTATTAAAAAACAATTGACTTAATAAAACGTGTATAGCCTACTCGATTCTTTCCTACGGCGAGCAGGTGCGTCGATGGAGCTCCCATTGCCGGAAACGCCCAACTTGGCATCTCAATCCTTTATATCAACGCCAAATTTGCCTTTAGCAGTTTCGGAATCATCAGAACTAGTACCAGAATCCTCCGAAACGGCTCCCCAAACGCCAAAATCAGCTTATGCTCCTATAATATCGGACCCCATTGGATCAATGATGCAGAAGGATGAATCTTCAGTACAAACCCATTTGTCTGATTCGCCATCAGATAATCCAGACAGTGAAGAACTTGAGATTGGGGGCAAGATTTCTCAGGAAAGGTCTGTTGAGGATCATGAAAGAATTCCTCTATCAGTGAATACAATTCCTGAAGGGGAGCAAATGGAGACGAAAACCAGATTTAAGCGTGAAATGAGTACGAGTAGCAGGCAAACTGAAGAGTCAAGACAGGCATCAGTGCTTAAAAAATCATTGAAAAGTTGGATTAGCGAGCTGCTACAATGGCCTTTGCTTTATCACTTGGTTCTTGTTTTCCTGTTGCTGTGGTTAGCTGCTATGTTGGGCATCAACTATCCTCTGCTCTACTTTGTATGCTGTATATACATCTACAATGTGAGTACACCCTATCTCGTTTTTATATAGATAATAACTAGAAATAGATGCATCTAGTGTTACTGAGTCCGTGATGTCATTGATATTTAGTATAACTTGAAACACATAACATCATCATCCCACTAGAACTTGATAATCTACATTTGCTATTATTCCATACGTGGCGCATGTCCTATTAACCTCTTGCTTTAAAGAAAATGGCTGGCTTGTTCAAAATTCGAATGATCTTTTCCAGTCATGTAAGCTAGGAATTTATATGGTAACGACTAGAATTTAATAGTGTTTTTCTGGAGTAAATTGGAGAAATGTTTTTATGACATTGAAGGAAATAACCAGGTAGAGAAGAGGAATATTGCAAAAATGCATAGGCGGATTCATCACTTTGAAAGGAAATCTGCAAGCCAAAAACAGGTAAGGTCCTGATAATCGCTTGTCTTGTCCTCCTATTTTCAGATCTCAAGTCTTTACTTACAGCATGTTGCAGTTAATGTCCGACATAGAGTCGGTGAACTGGCTGAATGATACATTGGAGAAGGCATGGCCTGTTTGGCTAGAAAACTTTGTGTCCAATCAGTTTTTGGCTCAATTATGTCCTTTCTTCCTGGCCAAGTATAAGCCATGGACAGCGGTATCTTCTTTTCCCTTGGATAGGGGCTACCATTCATGTCTTCATGACTATGAATTCAATGATCGAGTGTTCCTCACGCATATATCAATGTTCTTTTAGAAAACAGCTGAATTGCGCAGCATCAGTTTGGGAAGAACACCACCAATATTTACAGGAATTCGGATCATCAGCCAGGCTCTTTCTGATGACCATGTGGTATATTTCTTTGCAAGTCCCATGGTCTTATTTCTAATATATCAACCTTGTGTGGAACCTAAAGTGGTATTAGTTTACATCTGAAGGTGCTAGAAGCATATATGGAGTTCGTTGCTGCAGACGATATGAGTGCTGTAATTGCAGTTCAGTTAAGGCGTCGCTTGGGTGGACTTTGGACAAATCTCCACATCTCGAACTTACATGTTGAAGGCAAGGTAATTGGCTGGAAACAGTTTCTACTTCTGATTTCAAGAATCTGCTATGCTTACCCATTATTTGTTAACTATTACAATGGTACCCAGATCAGAATCGGCATTAAGTTCTTAAATGCTTGGCCTTTTATCAGTCGGATACGATTGAGTTTTGAGAGCGCACCCTATCTTCAGATCACAGCGAAACCACTTTTTACTCATGGTGTTGATGTGTCAGACTTTCCAGGAATTGCGAACTGGCTGGTATGTCATATCAGTTAGCCTTGATTATTTGGTTAAACTCATAACACCTTAATGATTACAGGATACAATGCTTAGGGATGCAATGGAACAATCAGTTGTTAAGGTAATGGTTTGTTTTTCTGGATGCATATGAGTCTTCTTGTAGCATCTAACATATGATGTCATTATCATGTTACAGCCAAACGTCCTCGTGATCAGTATTGAGAGAATTGCAGATTTATTTGGAACGTTCTTAGCAGATAAAACAGACAAGGATGGTAAGCATCTGACAGAAGGATAGGAGTGAATCGCCTAGAAATGTGGTTAAAATTGCTTGAATGATAACTATGTAAGAATTGTAAGGCTAACCTAGGTGAAAGTCGAAGATCTTAGGTACACTCTTGTTTAAAATAACAACATTGTGGCAAACTACATGTATTTTGCTAACTACAGCACCATGTTTATACCTCTCTATTATCCATCTATAGACTCATGCAGATAATTCTCCTCAGGGCTGATGCATCATAACATCGTAACTTTGGTGATTAGAAAACAAAAGTGGGGAGAGAGGAAGGGAGGGATCTGAAATGAAATGGAATGATATTGCATCTTGTGAGACCATAATGTCTTTAAGATGGATCAATAAAATACAGACTCATAATAAGTACATATCATCTCATGGATAAGCACTTGCTAGCATGTAGCTCATCATCTTTCTCTCTATTCTCCTCCTCACTTATTGTTATCACTCTCAACTGAAGTACATCCAATAGAACACTAGCAACTCTGGTTGCTGGTAGGCTGAAAACCATGATGAGATCAGGTGCAGCAATATCAAACCTACCTCTCAGAGCTTGGTAAGCCGGGTGTCGTAAAATGACATGTTCTTGTGTGAGAGAGAGAGAGAGAGGAGAGGGGGAGGGGGAGGGGGAGGGGGAGACCGCCAGGTCTATGAGACGATTACATTAGATTCAAAATTATAAAATAAGTCATCCAGTGCGTCCTCTGAGAGGGGAGAGACAGAGAGAGAGCTATGTAATTGTGTATAGTATCATTCTTGGCATCTTTGCTCTCCCATAAAGGCTTTCCACAATGTTAGCAAGGAAAATTTGGTGTCATTTTCAGTTATGAAGCCTTAAATGGCCTACAGCATCACAGGTTCTCTGTAGCTTCTCTCTGAGGTTGGAAGTTGCCCCATTTGCTGATTCATATTTAGTTGGAAATATTTTAGCTTGATCTAACTTTATGTAGCTCTTCTTTTAATCTTTTGGACATGCATGTTTCCAAGCTGTTTATGGTCTAACAGCGTTTTCCATCTTTGTTTCATGCAAATTAGCTGTCTCCATTCCAGTATGCCACCTTGTGCTTGAGATCCTGGATGCAACCCAGTTGAGAGCTGCTGATTTAAATGGTACATTTTATTTATCTGAAACCTTAAATAGCTTGTTTGTGCTGTCTAACCTTGCAGTTTTGGTTGACAGGCCTAGCTGATCCTTTCGTCAAAGTCTCCCTCAATAAAGCTCAAGTCAAGACTAGCATAAAGAAGAAAACTCTTAATCCAAAGTGGATGGAGGAATTCCGTATTCCAATATTGAGTTGGGAAGAAGACAACAAGCTGCTGTTAAATGTTAGAGATAAAGATCGTTTTCTGGACGATTATCTTGGGTTTGTTGTTATCCAGATTTTATTTAAAGCTTCAATCCCAAAAGCCTTTTGGGAGCTTTCTTTTGAACTTTATTTAACGGTTGTATATCTGCAGCTTTTGTGAAGTCCCATTGGCAAAGTACCGGGATGGTCATCGGCATCCATTTTCCTTGCCTCTGAAAGGCGTGAAGACAGGTCGACTCAACTTTGCAATTACGCTAAAAGAAATGAAGGATTCCTGTGTATCACCAATTCAGGTATACTTGTTTTTATTATGATGTATATCTACGTTTAAGTTGAGATTTGAGGGTTATCTTTTCTGCACACAGAACGGAACAAATGCCGAAATTGGAGACAGTGCACAATCTATTGAAGATGAATCAGATGATAATCTTGAAATGAGTGAAGAAACTCCACTTGGAATGTGTCCAGAGGTTGACGAATATGAGGTCATTGACAAGTCTGGAATTTTTTCAATATTGAGACCAGGAACAGGAGTTTCTGGAACCTGGCATAGCAGATGTATAGATAAGACAGCTGAGGATTTATCAGGAGCTCAAGGGCAATGGCCATCTCCTACTGCTCCTCCGGTAGAAATTGATAGTGATGAGAAAGGTGCAGAAACTGGTAAACGAAGATGGGGTTGGGGCCGGGGCCTTAGGTTTCATAGACATGCAAATGGCAAGGGCGAATCACAGCTAAAAAAAAGCTTACTTGATAATGATGAACAGAAGGGGGTCAAGGTAATGATGGTTAGTGATGAGTATGGATCTGAAAAAACAAATCTCGAAGCGGCATCTGGAGATGCCACCCCTCATGTGTCAACTCCTATTACTCCCCAGGGGTTATCAGAGATAAATTGTCCAAGAGAATCAACACTCAAGTCGGTAGAGGAGACAGCTATATGCAACGACGACATGAAAAGTCCCATACAAGAGGCAACTAATGGTGCTGAGAAATATCTTTTGGAGCCAGCTAGTCCTCAAGGTTTGCCTTTGCCTGCTAACCCTTCATCTCCTAACGAGACAAAGTCTTTTGGGGAACATTCTCTGAGAAGCTCCTTCAAGGGATTGGCAAAAGGTGCTATGAAGCACACCCTTGGGCATCTAAGAAAGAAAGATAAACACTTAGGAGACTCAGATGAGGATCTGTCTCCTATGCCTCAAAGTTCATCAAACAACTTGCAAGCAAGGTAATGAGCCATATCCTCTCCTTTTTGGGTACTGCAAGCAGAATTAGAGTTAGCTAATTGTGGTGTCTGTGTGTTTTAAGCTTGGTGCAAGTTGATACGTAAATAGTATGGGTTTCATAAAACCATTACAAGGCTGCCATTTGCATTCTGGCCCTTCGTTCTTGGGTTGAGAGAGAGGCAATCTGAAAGCAGCCGTTCAAATAAAAACGAGGAACATGTGTGTTGTAAATTTACCAAAAGTGAGCGATACTGTATTTTTTAAATGTACAAATGTATTAATATTTATAGGGATGCGGTTCTTAGCTTTTACATGTTTGTTGATTGCCATTACACTAGTATATTTTACCTAGGGTCAGGTCACATAACAAGAAATGTACTAACAATCAATGGATACATGCCGCAATAGGTCGTCCAAAATCTAGGCACAACCTTAACATCAACAACATTGCTTTATAAACCTAGTCTCCAAACAAAGCACCCGTGCATATGGTGGAGAGTTCAAGTAAAGGGTTTCTTTTGGCTTGGCTGCAGGGCAAGCCCTTAGGGATGAAGGATGAGGCTTTGGATATGCTTTGATATCTTCGATTTGGACAATAGATAACTTATCTTGCCTCTATATGATATGAGGTAGATAACACCCTAACCAGAGGGTTTTCTCCATCAAATTGGGCAACAAAAGTGAACTCCTTAGGATGCTATGAACCTTCGTGATAACGCCATCACTGTTTTAGGCATGAAAACCCAAGGAGAAGGTTGAGATTGTTGCGGAGTTAAGAAAAAGTGAAGATTCCTTTTTTTTCAAGTTTCTTTCTGTTTCGATTTCGTGATAAGGTGTAAAAATTGTGGAAACCATATAATGTAACATAAGATTAGTGAAGGTTCTTGCAAGTATTCGAATACGAAAAGGTAGTTTGCTGATGGCAGACATGCCATTCCGGAAGAGGCCTACTCCGTAAATAACGGACATGATCATGTTCTAACTAGCCTTAAACACAAATAATCCGCTCAAGTCCACAAAGATGCTGTGTAATTAACTTTGGGTATGGCTGTAACATAACGAAGAGCCGGATATACCATGATATACCTGTGGTTTAAAACATGACCACGTGATATTTACGGCTCCTCAGGTAAGGGAGGCAATTTGAAACCCGCCCAGCTTTAAGAGCCCATCCCCATTTGCCGGTAAATTGAAGGCAGCTTTGCCATGTGGCCAATCTAGTTTCAAAATTAATGTTCTCATTGCATGAAGTTTTTCCCATTTTGGATTACATGGCAGGGGTGCCTGTTCTTGCTTCAGAAGTCCTCGAGCACTTATGGATTCCAAATTTTGTAGCTGGGTTCGTCTTTTTGCTTAAATAATTTTGTCTGTAGTGATGACGAAGCTTCGTGGTTTGTCTTCCTATGAGTGTTGAGCTCGTTTACCTTCCTATGAATGTTGAGCTCAATGGGAATGGCTGAAGTTTTATGTGTTTGTTTCAGATGATATGGCAAACTCAAAAATCAAGGTGAATGTCGTAACGGGGATAGGCCCTAAAAGCACAAACAAATAAAAACTAAAGCCTCAATTTCTCTCAATCTTTTTGCGCCTGCAAGCTCTTCTATCGAAGAACAAGATCTGCCACATTCTGTCTGCTTCGATCACACAGATAGCAACACAACTAGATTTTTTTTGGAAAAACGCTCAACGAGTGGAGGAAAAAGTAATATTATAAGCATTCCTTAACTTCGTTAATCCCAAGCTTTTTATTTCCTAGAATCTTGCTATCTAATCCGAGCGCCCCAACAAGTACCACATGCCTAGAGTGCCCAGATCTCAGTATAGGTGATGTAAACTCCACTAACAAGCATGCACAAGCCTTGAATTGGAACTCTTTGAGGTATTTTATTGGGAAGGCACCCAATTTGCTCCTCAGAGAAGGAAGCCAGTGCCATGTTTTGACCCTACCCTGGGGTGTGAAATTGGGCGGGCGCCCAATTTGCTCCCCTTGAAAGCACCTCCTTAACTTGTTTTGACCATACCCTGAGGTGTGAAATTGGGCGGGCTCCCAACTTGCTCCCATGGGAAACATCCGGGTAACTTGTTTTGATTTTAGCTTGGGGAGTCAAATTGGGCAGGTGCCCAATTTGTTCCCTAGGTTGCATCCCCTTTACATGTTTTGATTTTACCCGGGGCTGTCAAATTGGGCAGGCGCCCAATTTGATAGCTCCTGGAAAGCACCTCCTTAACTTGTTTTGACCCTACCCTAGGGTGCCAAATTGGGCAGGCGCCCAATTTGCTCTCCTTGGAAGCACCTCCTTAACTTGTTTTGACCCTATCATGGGGTGTCAAATTGGGAGGGCGCCCAATTTGCTCCCCTGTGAAGCACCCCCCTTAACTTGTTTTGACCCTACCCTGGGGTGCCAGATTGGACGGGCGCCCAATTTGCTCCCTAGGGAAGCATGCATTATTCATTGTATCATACTGCCATGGGTTCCTACTTATCCAAACTCTTTTCTTTTCTTTTCTTTTCATATTCAGGACCTATGGCGAGGACAAAGTCTACTGCCCGTTATGAACGCATAGCCGAAGCAGTTGTTGCCACTAAAAATACAGAAGAGAGTGTGTTGTTTGAGGGTATCGTGATAGTACCCGAGCAAATAACTTCTGTTGCTGATAAGTATACATGGTGCATCGAGATTGGTCCACTGCACCTTGACTCTACCACAAACCATCTCAAGAATCTGTGCTTAAACTTTGTAGTGCCGGGATCTAGGAATGCAAGTAATGTCGGTATAGCAATTGATATGTCCGCTTCCGTTGAGGCACCAGACACGATAGAGGTTATTGTCGAAGACGTTGTGGACAAAGCCTTCCTCTGGTATAGGTTGCCTTACTCCACGTATGAGCCCCAACTTATGCATGCTAGCATGATGGGAGCGTGCACTCGTGCGAGGCCAAGGGCTGGGTTTTACCATCTTATGAGAGCCTTGAGAGGGGTCAAATCACAAAGCGAGGGGACATCATAGACGCCTTCTATGCAGTTAGACAATGGATTCTTGATCACAAGTAGAATAGGTCTAAAGCCCTTTACACCGAATACCATGGCAAGACACAACCCAAAGCTTATGACACTGCTTGGCTGAGATCCAAATATGGAGTGCATAGGAAGCTGGATGTTGACAAGAGCACCGATAAGGGTAAAAACGTTTATGTTGAGAAAGTAATAATTTTGAAGAAGAAAAGAACTAAATCTGCCAGCAAGCAAAGCGTTGAAGTGCCAAAGCTTGTATTGGGTGGAATGAAAAGAGGTCGTTCTCCAGACATGAGCGCAGGGTCGCAGGAGTTCTCTGATGAGTCTGCACAAGTGAAAGAGTTAAGAAAACGAAGTCGGTTGGATTCCAGCTCCAAGAAACAAAGAACAGTCACTCTGCCTGAGAGTTCAAGCGAATCAGAACCTGGGACTGGGATTGATAGTGAATTGCAGGAAGCGGACATGCAAATTGTCTAGTGCTCAACCTCGGGGGAGGGGGGGGGTGACACAGGAAAGCGGGCTTGGACTGTCACAGAGCGCTTTGATAAACATAAAGCATAGGGAAAGGATCTATCCTCTGGGCATTGAATTCGAAATCGAGGTGGACACATATTCAGAATGCATCGAGCGCCTGCAAACATGACTTGTAGAGTTATAAGTGCAGAGCATATCAACAAGCTGTATGAGTCGTTTATTGGTATGCAGATGTCCCCACCCTGTGCGGATGTTGTCCCTTTTGATCCCATAATTGAAAGAGCAAAGAAGTGGAGTGACCTAGACAATGTAGACTTTTGGATAGTAAATGGGAATTACACTACTGTTGTTGCTCAAATCCTTGTTAACCAAGCTTTTGAATGGCCAGCAGAGAGGGCGCATTCGAAAGCACTAATTTTTTTCTTCTATGCCAAAAGAAAATGTAGAGTGCTTGCAGGTAACTTGACTTCTACAGAGTATATCACAGTGGTCAGGAGAGCAATGACATCACAAAGAACACTATTCACATGGATGCCTATATTGAACAAGTACAGCAGCTTCGGAATCAATGGGAGTTCTATAGGACGCCTAAGAAAGGAAAGTTTTTTTTTTCATTTTATTAGAGTAGATTGCTTGCTTGACCTCCCCTTCTCCTCCAAATGGGCGGGCGTCCGATTTGGGACCCACCGCATGCATGATATGTCTCTGCGAAGGCACATCCTTTGGACGCAAATTGGGCGTGCGCCCAATTTGTTCCATTCCCAAATATCTTGAGGTTGTGAAAGCACCCCCTGGAGGGTCAAATTGGGCGATTTGCCCCTCCTTGCCTGCTTAGCCAAGCTGTCAGTTTTCTATTCCATGGCAATTCCAGCCCCCAAATCCGGCGGGCACGCAATTTGGAGTCGTGTGTGCATTTGAATTGGCTGGCCCAATTCTGTTTTTTACACTAAATCAGGCCCAATTCTATCATTAATCTCACATTAGATGTTTTGTGCAGGATTGGATAGCCATCGCCAAGCAGATGCTGAAGAAGGCCGGGATGTGAGACTATGATTATTTCGTGTATTTGGACGAGGAATCCTAGCAGATGTGCCTCCAAGTAGCTCAGATGTTCTATGAGGATAAGCTCAAAGATGAGAAGGGCGAGACAATAGTTGTTACAGACCGACTGAGAATGTTTACGAACAATAAATGTCGGCCATTAAAGTCCATGCACCCAGAAGACCTTAGGAGACTCTTGAAGGAGATCATAGATGGCACCACCTTTGTGAAGGCCACCAAGGGATATAATGGTCGGCATGTCATGAAAACTAGGGCTCTAAAACTTGAAGATTGGCACCATAGAGTGTGCATTGCTAAAGTACTTGCAGAAAGTGAAGAGGATGAAAGTACAAACCATGGCCCAAGTGAGAAAAGCATATCCAATATTCACAATTTTTTTTTTTTGTTGAACGACGTCAGACTTTATTGAATCGTAATAAACCGGAGGTAGAAATTACTGTAAAATCCCATTCAATTTATACCACGCAATTTGTTCTCCGCTGTGCGTAGCGGCGCCGCTTGATTTTATTCCCGTATTGGTTTTAGTTCCCCTGTTTTTTTG
>JAANSK020280414.1:0-11038 GCA_011763485.2 Isoetes engelmannii | reverse complement strand
TTATCTTATCTTATCTTATCTTATCTTATCTTATCTTATCTTATCTTATCTTATCTTATCTTATCTTATCTTATTTTGCACAATTCAAAATAAAAGCTAAGCGTTTAACATGCTATGCTTATCGCTCCCTTGGAAATTAGATTCCTTGTATTTCTTGCTTGTGCTGATTACAAATTATATTTCAAGAACTTGCAGGCATATCAAAATTGTCATATTTTTAGCTCCTTTTATATATAAAAAACAAACCATTTATAACATCATTTGTCTGTCTCAAGATTGAGGATTTTCCAAATTAGGTATGGATCCACTATAGCCACCAACAATCCTAAATGGCATTGTCTAAAGAATAATTTTCTTAGAACATAATTTTGAAGGTCAACACATATTCAACACATTGCTTATTACTTGTAAATGTTTGATATGATTGGCTAAACTATTAGGCATGTTTGTGTAAATGGCATTGTCTAATCTAAGAATAATTTGTTTCGAACATAATTTTGAAGGTAAGAACATATTCAACACATTCCTTATCACTTGTTTATTTTATATGATTGGCTAAAGTATTAGGCATGTTCGGGTATGATGATTTTCGTAATCATGCTTATGATTGTATAATTCAGCTACAATGCTAGTTCGAGTGTCGTGATAGTCAAGTGTCTAGTATATTGTGCAACTAGTTAAAGAAATCAAGCAAAAGGTATTTTATGTTGACGACCATGAAGGATAGAATCCTTAAAAAAGCTGTTAAAAGCTCATGTCTTTGACTGTAGGGCATAGTGTCCTTTATAGTGCATGCACATCTTGCCAACACGTATCTTAGCCTTGGCTTGCATGCTTGGTACGAGCCAATACCTTAGGGTCGCATATACACTCAACACACCAAATAACACAATCTACTGGTTAAGCACTTCGTAATGAATGCACATTCATATTGTAAAGCTAGGACCACCACCACTTTGCATCACAACCCTTTGTCCCAAGCCTGCCCCACTGCCAGTTATATACAGGCTAGTTATATACAAAGCAAGGTTCCAAAGTCTAACATGTGACTATGATCTTATTACATGTGATGAGAAGTTAATATTCTAACTGTACACATATGGAACTTAATCCTTTCTAAATATAGAATTGAATTGGATGTTGGAAGTGTAATAATCTTGCAAGTGGTAATGCAACCTTGTACATATAGACTTGGTCTAGGTGGGATGTTAAAAAGCATCCCATGCAAGATGCCTTTTCTAAACTATGTGAATAGAATAGAAAACCTGCATTGGATATTCTACCACTTTAATTGAGAAGGCATATGTGTAGCACATGGAGAGAATAAGCTTTGTGTAAATTGAGATATTCAATAAGCATAATGTCATATATACTTGATTGTTTGCACGACCTTAGACCTATGCTAAGAGGCATCAACTACAATGAAGTTAGGGGCGTTTGTGGAATTGTTTTGATTTTATTACATTGTTTTGATTTTGATAGAGCAATCTAGGCAACCATCTTAAGGCTGTATGTAGCAACTTGAAATACTTAAGAGAAGCAGTGGCACACATAAGCCACAAAGAAATGGCTATCTAAAACTAGCAATTATCATAGGCTAATTTCGAGATGAGCGGGGTTGATATTCAAATCATAATCACGTAAAGATCATTGTAAATAATGGACAAATAGGACAAATGGCCGCCCTAAAAATGGTAATTACTACAATTGAGCAATTTCAAAATGACTTGAGGTTGACATCGTTAAAAACTAATAGAGGTTAATAAGAACAAAGTAAGAAGGTTCGGAACTTAGTTCCCGGTAACTATGCTCCTAGGTGTAGGGAGTATGCTTAATTAAGTTGTTTTGTCTAATCCAATAGCGTTAGGATAGCGTTAGGATTCCTAATCGTGTGCAGGAAAAAAACGTTATTAAATTTGAGAGTGCGTTTTCAACATTAACACAAACAATAACTGGAAAAAGTAAAAGGAGAAAACAGAGTTGAATTGGTACGATGATAATCCGAGTGGCTCTGGTCCGGTGATCCTATCCTATTCTATCTTATCTAGAAGGTGTCAGAGATGAATATCGGTGTGGCAGAAACAGCTTTTTATTGACTTCCTTCTCAAAAATCTAATCCAAAACATGGTGCCTCAGGAAAAAATCGGCAGCCTTTGCACTTTGCAGCTTTCTGCACCAGAATGATGCATCATCTAGATAAACCATGCTCTCTCACTCTCCGACAAAACCAACAATTTGTGTGGATTTGATCCTCTTAAGTGGGATCTTATCCCTCTGTTAACAAAATTGTTAAAGCATTTGCCCTTTTCACTTCATTCTGAAGTGGTCCAGGGCATTCTTCACCATGCCCTTGTGTTTGCCTGCATAAGTTCTATATTCTGCCCATGTGAAGGGTTTATAAATTGCAGGATGATCCTTGTCTAAAAGATCAGAAATGGGAGAAACAATTGTCGAATCTGATGGATTGTAGAAGAATGCTAGGGACATTCGAGGAGTGGTGCTGTTAACCAATACTCTGTGTTCCACACTCTTCAATTGGCAGTTACTCCAAACCTGAAAATGAATCAAATGAATTTGTTCACAGATATGCCAAATAGAAAACAGAAATATTTCCAACAGAATAGACTAAGATGTTCAAAGTACCTGAAAACAATCTCCCACATTGATAATAAATGATCCTGCTTGGGGACTTACTCCAACCCATTTTCCATTCTTATTAACCTGAAGACCTCCTACTGCATCTTGGTGCAGGATTGTGAGAGTGCCAGAATCAGTATGAGCAGGAAGACCAAAAGTAACTTCTGGCTGTGGACATGGAGGATAGTAATTGATCCTTGCTGAACTGGTATTTTCAATTGCATATTGCTTGTGCAAAGCTTTTCCATTCAAACCTAGACCTTCCAGCAATAGCTCCATAATTTGCTGTCCCAATTTATTCATCCCAACTGAATAATCGTTTAGATCCTTGCTGAAAATTACAAAAGTTCTGCATCAGTTAGTACTTTTGAAATGTAGTGCAAAAAATGAAATACAATTTGGATTTGAGTTTGTTTGTGTATGCTCACCAAAAGTCTCTAAAATCTCTGTCCGATGGCCATAATTTTCTAGCCAGTTCTTTAATATTGGCAACCTGGCAGAGGAAATACAAGGTTTCATGCCAGGATCTGTTAGCACTAATGCTAGGCCCTGCAGCCGAGTAACCAAAAGGAGAAGCCGCAGTACCAGATGCTTTAAGCTTTTGATCAAGCGGAAGCTTAAACAATTTTCTGGCCTGTTTTTCAGTTCGGCTAACAATATCTGCAGATACACCATGGTTAACAATGCGGAAAAATCCCCAATTCTTTGCAGCAGTACACATCTCTCGCGCAATGGATTTTCTGGAAGCTAAATCTCCATTGCGGAGAGCAGAGAGATCAATTTCAGGGATCTCATTCCGACTGGCATAATGCTGATGGCCGGAGTTAGGGCGCTCTGTTTCGGGGTAAACAAATTCCTCAATCTTAACAAAACTGTTGAGGTAAGCGGCGAACGAATCCGCCTTGCCCATGGATTGGTAAGAAGGATGGATGAATGCGGAGGGAGAATGCACAGCGGATGCCGGAGCCATAACTGGATTTGATGGAGAAAAAAACGAAGAAATGGGCTTAAGAAGCAGAGGAGAGTGCTCTGTTTTACTTTGATTCCGGTTAAGATGCCGTGGTAAGATTGATTAGGGCTGATCTGATCCGATATGGCTACAGACAGGAAGGATCTGGATGAAATCGGACGCGGCGAAAATGAGAAGAATTAGACAGTTTATGGATGAGAGGCTGTTGCAAAATTCTTGGGATGGGCGAATAAATGGCGTGGCCGTAGTGATGAGCAATGGGGCTAGGCTATGGCTTTTATAGCCATGGGACTGCCGCCATCGCCGCCCCCACGGCCATTGCCTTGCCTCGTGTCTTATTTTATTCCCCCACCATCTCACCCCACCTTCACGTTTTTATTTAGCCTTTTCTTTCCTTTTCCGTCCTAGCCTCCACCCCACCCCAGCCCATTCCATTGCATTCCAGTACCATTAAACAAATCCCCCTCGTAATTGGCCTCCGTGGACGATAAAATTTTTATTTTATTCTATTCTACTTATACAACACTTAGACGTTTGTTTTGTTGTCGTTGACACCTTATGATTGATTCCTCCCCTATTTCTATGAGCCTCTAACCTAGGAAACGACGACACCCGCCATCTCGCTACCGACAATCACCCTTCTCGTGCATCTTGCCCTCCTGTCTCGAATCATATCACCATATGCTCTTTGTGTCATGCCCGATTGCTCCCGGTATATACCCCCTTGTATATTGCTGGCATCACAGGGAGAAGATTTGCTCTTGGCATCTAAGAGCATCATCTTTTGGCTTTTTGTTCGTTTTTTGTTGTGCGGTATATGCTTTTTCTCGCCTCCTATTTGAGACATATGGTAGTTAAGTTAGAAACATCATATGTGCTTCCTTTTTGTTATGCACATCTTCATTTTTAGCCACTTGTCATATTCTCTTGCCTCCCACCTCAACTTTGTTTGTATATATCCGCAAGATACTTTCCATCGAAAGCGCATCCAAAAGAAAAACTCAACTCTTCTCGATGTCCTGAAAGCATTGTCTCTGAACCATGTTTGTCACTTATTGCTTCAAAGCTCAAGAGATGGAGTAGATAAAATATTAATAGAATATTCTCATCCGATATAGAAAGTTCAAGATGCACACACAACTGCACTCAAAACGCTCAAGTGGAATGAAAAGACAAATCTATATTGCATCTATGGCAATTGAATCTTTATGGGTTCTTGCGCCCTAAGCTTCCACTCACTTTCCAATCTCCTTCTCTAAACTTTTATCTCTCTTTACCTGCTACCACTTCTCCTCTTTTGAATTTGGCTTTCACATTGTAAGCAAGAATTTTGAACTAAAGCATGAGGACATGCTAGTTGTATGTATCTGCTTCAATCTTGTTATTGCAATAGGTTGTCTTTTTAGGCCTGCAAATCTTAGACAAGGCACTGCACGATTGCTAAATGGCAACAGTTTATTGGTTTTCACTGCAGAATAATTCTCATATTGCCCTCATGGCAGGTGCACCGTTTAGTCTCAATGTTCATCGTGCATTATGTCATCTTGTCCTGCTCCTTATCCACTTTATATTTGAGGATGTGGACAAGTATCAGGAGTGCAAAGTTGACACAATCTTCTTTTCATGATGTGATTTACTTGATTTCTCTCCTTGCTATACGATTACCCAAAGTCCATTATGTACAGGCGAACATACGAAGTGGTGGGTAAGCATGGCAAGTAGTGGTGCAAATAATTGTATGCTTTATCAAAGTGCTAAGATCTTTACCTCTATTACAGACCTACGCATCTCTCAGAAGTACATGTTGTCACACTTGCCCATGAAGAGGCATAGAACGATTGCGTCCATTCGCACTGGGTACACCATCACAAAATTGAAATAGGAAGATGGACCTATGAGGAGCGCGAAAACATGGTA
The DNA here is from genome assembly GCA_011763485.2 of Isoetes engelmannii. Classification (NCBI taxonomy): domain Eukaryota; kingdom Viridiplantae; phylum Streptophyta; class Lycopodiopsida; order Isoetales; family Isoetaceae; genus Isoetes; species Isoetes engelmannii. The sequence continues at coordinate 5,514 of JAANSK020280414.1, read as the reverse complement.
TGCCAGTGTTGTCAAGTGGGAATCATTGAAGATGAATGCCACATACTACGAATTTGTCTAGTATTTGCAGCTATACGAACACGGTATATAGACTTGATTACATCTAACCCGTCACTACACATGCTCTTGCAGATGCCTACAGTAATAGCACTATCATCTTATATCCATGAGGTTCTCAATAGGCAAGCTCAAATATGCCCTGTATCAGTCTAATAATGGGACCTTAAAATTCTATTGCCCCTAGGTCATGGGTTCAAGTATGGTCGATCAGTCCTGTGATAGAGACCTCAAACTTGCCATATGTAATGGATAACCACATGCAAAGTAGCACCTAGCATATAATCAGAATGATCGTGCCAAGGTAGTGCATTGCCTTCCATATGATTGTAGAATAAAGTGAAGTTCATTGCCCCTAGGTCATGGTTTCAAGTATAATCAATCGGTCCTATGATAGAGACCTTAAACCTGCCATGTGCACTGGATAATCACATGCAAAGTAGCCTCTAACATAGAATCGAAATGATCGAGCCTAGGTAGTGCATTGGATAGAACTAACCTTGCAGGTTAGTTCTCCGCAAGTTCATAGGATGACTAGCAGCTACAACATTATAGTAACCACGATCATGACGGGAATAGGCTCTACCTCTGCCAGTCCATCCATTGCACCATGTGAAAGACTGATCTCCATCAATCTCCAAAAAGCCACAGGTAACAAACGCTGCTACTGCTCACGTTCAAATATCTGAACTACCTACGAGCCCCTGCCACACCTATCTGTCTCTAACTCCACCATATTAAAACCAACCACTAGAAACCAAGCCACATTGCCCCCGAGTGCGAGAACTTTGCTTCACAAAGAGGCCCACAACAATCCCCTTTGATCCGGCTGGTTATGAGCATAAACATTCACCAGACCCCTCTTGGCTGCCCTCCTGCCATCTCATAATTATCCAACGACCAAACCTGTCTTCTTCAGTGAACGTGACATGCAAAGAGGGCTTCCAGGCAGTGAAGACGTCTGCTTTAGAAGAATTAGCAATTAGCTGCAGCTACAAGAACATTATAATCACGACCCATGAATCGCTAATATGTTCCTTTTGCTTGGGGAAGAAGCTAAACCCCTAACGTTTCACGACAAAGGATTCATGTAGGAGTCTGAGAGTGCTCCACATCCATCTCTATCATCGCAAGGTCGAGAACATCCCTTGGGAGAGCCGCCCATCGTGGTCGAGCAACTAGCAAGGGGGAGCCTTCACTCTGCTCCACCCTTCCATTTATCAGAGAAGTGGGCGGTAAGGAGGAGCCTCCGCTCTGCTCCATCCTTCCAATACTCTTTGGAGCACTCCTGGTGCGTCTGTAGCTGGCGCAGATTGAGCATAATTATTCCTCGTAGCTTTTTTGAGACTAACCCGTTACCAACCATCATGCTCAAGATGCTCTTGCCTCTCGTAAATCACTTGCAGCTTAGCCCTTGCAGCATCATCCAATTGAGAAGCAGGAGTAGGACCGGTACCTGGACCGGTTCTTGTAGTAGCATCCAAATGAGAAGCAGGAGCAGGATCAGAACCAAGATCATGGCGGGAAGAGGAAGAAGACAAATGGGGCAATAGAAGGAGTTACTACAAGACGATCCCCCTTAGATATGAAGTGGCAAACATTGACAGTTGAGGGAAAAGCTCAGCAAGCTGAGGACCATTAAGAAGATACAAACCAAACTTGAGAAAAATAGGGTCACTGTTTACAACTACATAGTCTGGTAAAGGCCGATCACACGGAAGAGAGACACGTATCTTAGCGCCATTCACAATAGAATGAGACAAATGCATGAAGACCATTTGCAATATTAATGAGAAAGTTTGGGATCAAAAGGTCAGGAGGAAGATTTGAAAGAGAAAATCAGCATGGCATTTTAAAAGCATGTGCAGTACCTGGATTAAAACCAGGAGAATATCGCTCCAGTTGGATCCCCGCCACATGCCACAAGCTTATCCACCACATCAGCTTGGTCAAAAAGAATCAAAAAAAAATTTTTGTCCAGCATTTTCAATGTTTGATGGTGAGGCAAACCAAGGCGTCACAAATGGCCTGTCAACCAGTAGCCCAACTTTTGAGAGTCCAAAGAAGCACCAGTATAGTGACCACCACACCAAAAGACATCAAGTTGCCAATGAAACTTCTTATAAAGATCATGATCAATCTCAACAACGTTATATCCTGAGGCTTGAAGAGTACTCTTACACACATCTTCTTGATGGAAAACATCTATAGGTGGCAACTGGAGTTGCAACTGAGATTCTTTGGCATGAAGCTCATCCAAAATACTGCTCAAATCTTTCCTACTATCTTGAATCATAAGGTCTATTGCTGCAGAGACACGAGAAGCAGAAACAACAAAAGTCGCGTCCTTCTTTATCCAATCACTAAAATGCACCTTTGGTGACTGAGGTGATCTCTATTGAAGGGAAGAAGACTGATTCACATTAGGATTTACTCGAGGAGGAGCAGATATGGAGGCAAGAACGCCACTACCTAGAGAGGCAACACTACGAGACGGCAGTGCAGGAACATCAATTGTAGTGAGAAACCCCACCCACAGTGGCCCGAGGACAAGCCACACCAGAATCTATTGGATCTTCACAAGGTACATCCATAGAAAGAGCCAGAGGATTAACACGCATAGTAGGACAAGAAACTTGCACACCGAAAGGCATTGAAGACTCCTCGGCAGCGGATGCTATCACTACCAAAGGGGCCGAAATGCAACAGCCCCGAAACGGCCACTAGACATTGAATAAAATCTACTAATTTGCACACCATTGAAACGAGATGGCAACCAACTTTCCAATGCACCAAAGCTACAAACAGAGATCGTATTCTCAAGAAATCATCGAAAGCGTCGGAGACCTGCCGGAGGGCGCAATCATTAGAGCGCCATAATCGAACATCTTAATCCTAGTGATAGTTGTGCTAGGTTAAAATATCTTCTAGTCTATTCCATTCTATTCTAATACAAATGCAACCTCATGTACAAGAGATGCTAGTCCTTACAGACATTCCAAAGCATGAGGGGATCAAACGTAATTATCTAAGTGTCACAATAGTGAAGGAAAAGGGAGTTGTTTATAACTATTACGGTTTTGTCTTTATTAAAAAGAAACCAAGAAATTTCAAAGAAATCTTAAGTTGGTCGCTTGCCACATTTGAATTTCAGATTGGTCATCAGAAAAATAGATGGACTTGCTGCTTTCTATGCATTCTTTAGGCATTCCATCTATTTGATATGGCTTTGCCGAATTGTTGATAAAAACATATTGGAAGTCCAGAATTAAGTGTGAGACGGCTCGATGCTTTTTGTTTATTCTTTAGACATTCCAACTATTTTCTATGGGTTTTTTGAATTGCTTATAGAACAGACTGGCCGCCTGAATTTTGGACGGAGGTGTCGTGATGCTTTCTGCTCGTTCTTTAAGCATTGAAGTTATTTGCTATGCTTTGCCAAATTGCTGCTTAAACAATCTAGAACACATTCGAACCATCTTAATCATTCATCATGAATAAGCTCTAGTTTGAAAAAGTGGAAAAAAAATTAGGAATAGATGAGGATGTATGGAAGGGTAATGAAGAGGGAATACATGAATGAAAAATAAGATTGCAAGCAGAAATTTGCCTAAAAAATAGCATTAATCGCCACCATGAAGACATAAGGTCTACTTCACTTTTATTCTTGTCAACTTAACACTACTAAAGGTATGGACATGCAAGATAGAAAAGGAATTCTAAGTGGAAAGTAGACAATCCATGAATTTGTAGTAGACGATCAAGCATGATTACAAAATTGTTGCGTGTTTGAAGCAAGAATGGCACCTAAAACAAAGCGTAAAGATGTTAATAATAAGAATCAATAGATGGATCCAATACAACGCCATCTATGACGAGGAAAGAACTCCAATTTCTCAATGTGAAAACCATTGGGAAGAAGACTCTCAAAGAGAGGAAAGATTATCAATGAACTTGTAGAGAAGGAAAGAAAGGAGAGATGAAAAAAGAAAGACGATGAGCACATTGTAGAAGAAGGAGATCACATCCAGATTATGAGGAAGATGATTCTAATGAACTGGAAAAGAAACAAAGAAAACGAGGAATAAAGAAATAGATAGGGATAGATAGATATTATTTTAACGTCTACGAAGACCATATATGGCATACATAATGCGATTCTGGGTGATCTCGAACTCGAGACATAGTTGTTCAAGACTAGTGTATTACCTTTTAAAGACTCATGCTAGTCAAAGCCCTTGAACAAAAACTCTGGAAGTGATGGCTTTTATGGGGTGTAAAATTTTTAAAGTTGTCCCTCAAAAGTATCATTTAGTGACCAGAAAAGTACTAAAAAATAAAAGTTAGCACCGCCTACTACAGAGCTTATGTAATATCTTAATAATTATTAAGTTTAAGAATAAATTCACTTTTTTAGTCTTCTCTAGGTCTACGTTTCACTTAACATTGGATCTTTATGTATTCTAGGCTTTCATTTTGAAAATTTAAAATGATTTTGATGAAAAAAAATACTCATTTTTGGCGTACCTAGTGTAGGTACTTTGGCAGGTTAAAAAAATAGACAACCTTAACATGCTTTTACGCATGCTCATCAATTGCTAATGAAGTAAGAGAATAGAATAGAATAGATTTTTTATCGTCCACGGAGAGTTGTATTTGGGAGCATTACCTTCACATTCACACTACTCATGAGCTTTTACTTCATCTTTACACTGTTTAAATGTTGCATTTGGGTGAGATGGATTTGCCAAAAAAAAAAAAAAATCTTTGTTTTGGCAAATCTTTGCCGCCATCACCACCCCCTCACCCTTGCCTCTTCTGCATTTTTCTTATTCTTTTTCCGCCACCATATCATTCCCATCTTCATGCTTTTAATAAGCCTTTTCTTTTCTTTTTTCCATCCTAGCCTATTCCATTCCATTACCTACCCAACACACTTAAACAAACTAACTAACCAACCCTCACTATTAGATGTTTTGACACTATATATTTGATCGCCTTGAAATCTCCCCGAAACCTCCCCTGCTTTCCATCATCCCATGACCTCAGAAACGACTGTATCACCCTTCTTGCACAATGCCCTCTGTTACACAATCATATTAATATATACTTGTTGTGTCATGCCCAATGATTTCTCCCGGTATATGCCCCCTTGATCATATTGCTTACCTCATAAGAAGAAGATTTGCTTTGGGCATCAGCTTTTGGCTTCTTCTTTTTTTTTGTGTCTTTCAGCATATGCTTTATTGAGCACCATGGATGATTTTAGTGGCTAATATTCGCCAAAAAACTAATTTATATAAAAAACACCACGAAAGGAGAGTAGGATACGTTTTTTTTTTTTTTTTTTTTGAAGGACGAAAGCAAAGAGTTTATTAATTAACAATAAGCATTACAAAATGTATGTGTCTCATTAACTGTGTAGGCGCACGAAAGAGCCACAGGAACAAGAGCCTG
>JAANSK020280403.1:0-11038 GCA_011763485.2 Isoetes engelmannii | reverse complement strand
TAAATGCCCCAAGTTTGAAAATAGACAGTTAATATGGGGGAATGATTGAAGAAAAGTAGTTGAGAAAGGGAAAGTTGGGGGGGGGGATAAAATTATTTTAAATTTAAATTCCGGGAGGAATAAAGACAAAAATATTCTTTTGAAAGTGTATTTGGCGCGGAGCTGCGGGGCCATGCCACGTATTCTTGTATTGATGACATTTCCTAGGTCGAACCAACAATTTTTTCTGCTACTCTCTGTTTCTTCGACGCCCGGTCGGTTTATAGCATATTTCATGACCGATCTCATAGTCTACCAATATTTCTCGAGCGCCTTTTTGTTTTCCAGTTATCCTAGTTCATTTCCGGCCTGCCTGCAAAAAAATCCGAAGCAATTTGAGTTGCAGGCTATACTTCCTGATTCGGAGCTTCCCGAGCACTTCCAAAGCACTTCTCGAGCACTTCTGCAGCTTCTCGAGCACTTCTTCAGCTTCCCGAACACTTCTACAGCTTCTCGAGCAGTTCTCCAGCTTCCAGAGTACTTCTCCAGCGCTTTATTTCCCTACAGCTGGATCGGTAACAACCTTATAACAACCTAACAGAACCATTAAGTTCGGTTTGCTGATCATTAAGTTCGGTTTCCTTAAAAGGCGAGATTAATTAATGCTAAAGGGAGGACACGTGGAGGGTTAAAGGGTTACCAAGCGTACGGGTAGGACGTAAGCGTGACGTAGATGCCAGGCAGGCGGAGAAATTATGCGAAATATAATGGGCGCGAATAAAAAATATTATTTAATGAATTTTAATGAATTATAATAAAATAGTAAATAGCAACGCACGCGCCATGACCCACCAACTTCGAAAAGGGCCCACCTAAACGACCGGCAACGGCCCAAACGTATAACCGCTATCCTCTGCGGGTGGAGAAAAAGGTCCTCTCTAAAAACTCGAAAAAGCGAGGAAAGAGGATTCTGAACCCGTAGAGGAATCGGGCGCCAAAATAATAGGCGGAAGTTTTCACGTGAGGGAAATTAGGGCCAGGCTGGCAGCCTTCATGGTATCAGAGCTCAGGCATGGCTGGGAGTTAGCATCGATAAAATTTTGTGAGGATTGAGTGTTTCTTGCTGAAAGTTTACAAAGCTAAAACAGATTCAAGGTGGCTTTCTGACAAGCCAAGATTCATTGGAATCACACAAATTGTTGGCGATATCTTGCAATTTGTTTGCAGGAATCGATCTATAACGCGTTGCGTGTCTAGAACGGGTCTACATTGAGGTAGCTCCAAAGTTCTGTGCAGATTTATTTAATCTTGCAAGTATTTTTTCGAAAGACGGATCTGGAGTTTATTACTGGAATCTGGTATTTGCGGCACAGACTTTGCCGTATCTTCAACTTTGGCGAGCATTTGGAGCCGTGGAAGCTATGGTGTCGTCGTCAAGATTTCGTACATGGATTTGAATGGCGAAGATTTGGTATGTTTTTTGTATGTTGTTGAAAAGTTTAGTTCCGTTGAAGAGTTCGGATCTCAGGATTTGAATGGCGAAGATTTGGTTAGTTTTTTGTAAGTTGTTGAAAAGTTTAGTTTCGTTGAAGAGTTCGGATCTGACGTTAAGTAGTGGTTCGGATCTGGAGTTTTGGATCTTGGAGTCGCCATTTGGCAAAATTGGTAACATTCTGTTTTGTTTCTGTAAAGCAAAACAAAGGGAAACGAAGATTGCATGTGTCAGTTATTTTTGTGGTTGTGATTCTTTCGGGGGTTTGGTCGGATTGGGCCAGACTTGAAGGTACTGCAGAGGACAGCCGGATTTAGAACTTCGAGCTTGTTTGGCTCTAGAATTTGGTTGGATCCTCTGTTTGAGGACATTTGTATTCGACATTTGACAATCGGCATCTGGAGTTGTTCTCTTGTTGCCGCAATCCATGAGGAAGCTTGGTTCTTGAGGTCTTATATCTTTCAGGAGGGGTTTGGAGCAAAGCAACCTTGGTACTGCTAATAGGAATTTGATTCACGAAGGTAGCTTTATTCTTTCTCTTGAAATTTTGTGACAACTTGTTGCTCAGGATGCCTATATCTTCAAGAACTTCTCAGATCCTTGAATTTATGAAAGGTAAGTTTCTCACCTTGCATTCGCATGAAATGGGTCTTAGTTTCAGAAGATTTATGGGATGTTGTACAAGAAAAGATGATTACATATATTGTCTCTGATGAGGAACTAAAGGTCAAGGATAATGAAGCTTATAAATATATCATGCTCACAATTGATGATACAGTATGTCCCAGAGTTTTGCAAAGATCCTTTCTTACTTCCAACCATTTGTGGAAATATTTGAAATCTCAATTTGGACAGAGCAAGGACCTACTGCTAGATCATGGGCAGCAAGATTTTATTAGAAATAACACTTTCAAGAACATGAAGGGTGCAAAAAAGTCTCCTTTATTCAATCTTTCAGTAGTTCCTGAAATTTATGATGATCATTCTGTTTTATTTGGAATTGGAATTCTTTGGGATGAATTTGGAAGCATGAGAAATCAAAACATAGAACAATCTAGTACTAAAAGCCTACATCTGCTGGAGGAAATTGATCGTTCTTATCTTTCTAATCTTCAACTGCAGCATGAAGTTGTTGAATGCAGATTTTTTCATGATGGCTATGACAGTATGAAACAGTTTCATGAGACTTTTCACTTGTTGCATGGCATGGCAGATTCAAAGAGGTCAATCAACCAATGTGCAGAAGATTATTTGGGATTAGAGATCTCACATTTGCTTTATGAAGATCTTGGGTAGGAAATCTACAAGGAGCCATGAAAGCAAAAGAGGAGTTCGTATCAGAATTTCTTTGGATAGATTTAGATACAGAGCTTTCTGATTCGTCATCTATATTTACTATGCTTAGTAAATCTGACATGCAGCTACCTTATGCTGTTTGTGTCAATTTTCATGGAAGATTTGCATGTCCACATGCTACACCTGAAGAAAACAACAGTCCATTTGCTTGGGTTTTTATTCGTATGAGGATGAAGCAGGTTTCAGACTTTCCCTAACAGTTCACTACACTTGTTTACATCAAAATGGACGTGTCTTATTAACAGTCTCCAAGTGTACAGAGCATGTTACAAGTTTACATGGGTGCATTGAATTAGGAGCAAACCATGATCATGATATTGCAAGTTTATGGTAGTCTGCAATTTCCTCTGCTGTTTCATTCTAGTTTGCATGCAAGGATGGACAGTCTCTTAAGAGGGCAGTTTCAGTTTTTTAGATCTAACTGTTTAACCAATGGCATGTACTTCTCAACAGCATTACAGGACAAACGAAGAGAATGGTACAGGGGCAGAAAAATATAGTTTAAGACCAACGTATCATGGCAGCCATGGTTATTTCTGTGGCTGAGTCTACTCCATATGCTGGAGTCTTCTGCATGTGTTTGTTTTGAGTTTGCAGCAGTGTTTATCATCAGGAGGGGTGTTAGATCTATATGCTGACAACATCACACTGCACGCCTGTTGCTGACATGGCATTCTTTACATGATACCTTAAAATGCTTTCAAGGATTCTTCTTATAACAAGACAAATTGAAACAAGATGAACTATGATGACTGAGAATTTATTCCTGGGAAATGTTACAAGAAGTATGTGCTGGGTTTTCAAGTTGCCATGTTTATTGTTCAACTGCTTCATGGCACCTGCCAAGCATGGTTGGGTTAAGGTTAGAGGCAAGAAGTTGTCAATCTTGGCTTTGGCATTGACATTTCTACTGTAGAAAGGCATTTAAGCATCCTATGTTAATTCTCATGTGGGATGGGTTTTTATATCCATTTGTTAAGTTCCAATTAAGCCAAGTTCTCTCTTGACATATATAGTTCTCTCTTGATTAAGGAGAATATCACTAGTATCACTGGTATGTGATCAGTCCCTTGGTTGTGTGATCCTTGTACCTCGCTCTCTAGCTAGCTCTCAGCTCGGTGGGGAACCCAGTAGTGGTTCTGGGTTCAACCCAGTAGTGGTTCTGGGTTCATGGTTGGGAGGCGAGTCTTACCGTATTCCTTGCAGTCTCCACGGTCCTCTGTGGACTTAACCTGATTCATCTTGCTATTCTTAACAGTTTCTTAAGTTTATAAAAACAAGACACTATGTCTTTGGAAGGTTTGCAAGCTTTTTCGGATTTCTGAATCTTTCTTTATCCTTTTTAAGTATTAGCGTAGCCTTCAAATGTGAGCATTGCATTATTATTGCATGCAACATTTCCTAGTTGTATCTAGATTTGATGCCGATGCTTACATATACTTATCTAACATGATTATTGCATGCAACATTTCTTAGTCATATCTAGATTTGATGCCAATGCTTACATATACTTATCTGACAGGAACCAACGTTGCAACCTGACAGGAACCAACATTGCAACCTCAAGTCTTTACTGCTTAGAGATGGTTCTCCCACGTGTTTATCTATATCCTTATTTCTGTTCTTGTTCTCCTTACACTCGAAAATTCCTATCTGTTCAAACAGTACCAGTGCTTCTGCATATGTATACGCAAATAACTCGATGGTATGCATTTCATATAAAGGTAGCAATGAAGCACTCTGAAGCAGCAATGCACCTTGTACCTATCTTTTAAATCAGGTAATCTTGTTCGTCTGTATTCATTGATGAAGATGCCTACCTTCTTGTTGCGCCCATGTGCATAAAAGCTACTCATCAGAACCTTGCCTGTTCTTTAAGTCTAGTTTACAGTTTCAGTCCTGTCAAGATATGTGAGATCGTGTATGATAATGGCATCGATAAGACCGTCCTTTTACTCTTATTAACGACCTCATTTTTTATAAAAAGAATCCAACCTTGCTTAAGTACCTTACACCTCTAAGTAAGTTGAAGTAAAATTGTCCTTTGTGGTCCTTCTGTTATTTAAGGTAATTTCCAGAATTAACAAAAAAGGTACTTGGTTTCAGATCATGGAGATGCTTGGATGCAAGATGAAGAGCTCGGGAAAATGCTCTTATATCCAGTGTGTCAAGATAATGCCTCTGCCTCAATCTTACAAGAATTTTCCATAATGATATCACGCATTCTTGAACATCTTGATGGCTTTAGTCTTGAACTCTGCAAGAAATTCTCTGGAAATATGTAGTTATTTGATGTCAAACCCGCATGCACTACAAGACAGAAGATTCTTCATGACCTACCAAGGTCAAGCAACTTCAAGAAACATATTTTTTTCCATTGAGGAAGGAGCACCACCACTATTGGGTAGATTACCATAAGTGGATCGCATAAGAGATTATAAAAGAAGTTATGTCTAATAAAGAAATTAGGTTTATTTCCTGTCTTAGATCAGAATGTGCCTAATATCTCATCGGTAGACTTTTTTCTTGTTGCATGCTTCAAACACAAGAATGTGGTCAAAAGCTATAGTAAGCTCAACGATTTAATCCCACCAGGCACCTCATAAAGCATTTGTGATCTACTTGGTAGTGCACTTGGTTCCTACTTGGTTAGGCACCTCATAAAGCATTTGTGATCTACTTGGTAGCGCACTTGGTTCCTACTTGGTTGTAGAACTGTGTGACAAGCAATGCCATCTAAGTACCTGCCGCCGAGCAAATTACTCCAATGTACGTGATTTAAATGCTCCGTCTCGTATATGCTCATGAAAATCTCCTGTTATTTTTACATCTACATATATACAAGAATTTTAGCACGTCCTACGGCGCGTGCGTCCTACGGTGCATGTTCCATTTTTAGCATGCTCCCATGATGGAATCTCATGTCGGCGATCCGAGTTCTTGCAAAATTAAGAAAAAAACTTTCTATTTTTAGATTGACGTGCTTATTGAGGTGCTTATCCGTGAACATCTAAAATATTCTAAGAAATTCTAAGGCCATCTAGAATATTTTATTGAACACTCTAGAACATTCTAAAACATTCTGTTTTGAGTTTTCGCAAAGTTTCAAAAAAAAATTTCCATTTTTAGATTGAGGAGCTTATCGAGGTGGCTATTCATGAGTATCTAGAATATTCTAGAGCATTGAACACTGTAGAACATTCTAATCCAATTTTTTGCAAGGTTTGAAAAAAAACTTTCTATTTTTAGATTGAGGTGCTTACTGAGGTGCTTATTCACGAGCATCTAGCATATTGTAGAGCACTGAACATTCTGGAACCTTCTCAGACATTCTATTTTGAGTTTTTGCAAAGTTTCAAAAAAAGTTTCTATTTTAGATTGAGGTGCTTATTCATGGGCATCTAGAATATCCTAAAGCATTGAACATTCTAGAACATTCTAAAACATTCTATTTTGAGTATCTGCAAAGTTTCAAAACTTTTAGGTTGAGGAGCTTATTGAGGTGCTTATTTATGACCATCTAGAATATTTTAGAGCTTTGAACACTCGAGAATGTTCTAAAACATTCTATTTGGAGTTTTTGTAAAGCTTGAAAAAAAACTTCCTATTTTTAGATTGAGGAGCTTATTGAGGTGCTTATCCATGACCGTTGAGGAGCTTATTGAGGTGCTTATCCATGATCTAGAATATTTTGAGCGTTGAACACTCTAGAACATTCTAAAACATTCTATTTGGGTTTTTGCAAAATTTGAAAAAAAAAAAACTTTCTAGTTTTAAAATGAGGTGCTTATTCATAAGAATTTCCAACATATATAAAACAATGTGGTCCATAGGATCTTGCACCAAGGATTAGGATCAATCTGGCCCGCAGGATCACGACCGTAGGATGCTAGTTCATTCCAACGTGCTCTATCTTAACAAGGGGGGGTGCACTCATATGTAGAGGGGATATGCCATCTGCGTGCAAGGGGTAGCAAAAAAAACCCCGTATACGGATTTTTTAGGAGCCAATTTTGACCCTTCCGAATAAATTTTACCTAGGCTAGTGCCCAAAACCCTCAATAAAAGGACCCCCTACCGAACATATATGTATGTAAATGGGCCAAAAAAAACCCCTCCCTGTGCATGCGCATGGGTTGTACGAAAAAAACGGTGAACCCCCATTGTATCTTAATTAGATCCTTAACCTTAAGGATCCTTAACCTTAAGTATGTTTAAAGCATTAATTTTGTTAATAAATCAGTGCTTGGTCTAGTGTTTAGAATAGGGGGCTTTAGGGGTACTGACTAGGGTTTAAATCCCCCAAACAACATAAAAAAATTTCAAAGCCTCTCTCTAAGACCAAGGATCAATATCAATCTAAATCGTAGGATCCAAAGCAACATGAGATACAACCTGAGCCGTAGGATCTTGGTCCAAGGATCGAGATCAATCTGGACCGTAAGATCCAAAACAACCTGAGCACCATAGAATATATCCTAAAGCAATCTGAGCCGTAGGATCTCAGACCGACGATAAAGATCGCGAACAACATGGACCGTAGGATCATATAATTCCCAAATCCATGTGCACCATAGGATCTAGCCCAAAGCAATGTGGGTCGTAGGATCTCGGATCGACGCTTCAGATTGAAAACAATCTGGACCGTAGGATCGTCTATATATAATTTCCAAACCCGTGTGCACCGTAGGATCTGGCTCAAAGTGACGTGGGCCGTAGGATCTCGGATCAACGATCCAGATAGTCCGGTCTCTATAAGAACATATATGTGTCACTTACTCTCTGTTCTACTATCTGATTCCATCTGAAATGTTTATCTACGATAAGTCCTAAGTACTTATATGAACTCGTGATCTCAAATGGGTCCCCTTTATAAGTAAATGCATATTTATTATCTAAGATTGTGCCAAAAAGCACAATATTAGTCTTATTCAAATTCACTTTCATACCTGTTGTTTCACATAATGTAGCTAACATATCAAGTTGTTTTTGCATGTCATCTTTACTGCGTGCAAGAAAGACTATGTCATCTGCATAAAGTAATAATAGAATAACATACCCAGCGAGTTCAGTGCCTTCACCTCCAAACATAGTCACCCATCTTTCTAAATCATCTATAAAAATCCCGAAGAGCACAGGTGAAAGAGGACATTCCTGCTTGACTCCTGCATTACTTAACACTTGTTCATCACACTTTCAATGTACGGAAAAAAATAATTGCACTAGAACTTTCTCATACAACAGCTTTACGACATCTGTCAAGTGGTTGGAAACATCAATCCATTCCATACTTTCCCATAAAAGTATTCTTTCTACCATGTCAAATGCTTTTGTAAAGTCTACAAAGCCAGCAAACAGTGGCTTGCGCATGTCCTTTACTGAATCCATCATAGCCCTAAATGTTACCAGATGATCTATAGTGGATATTTTTTGGTCTAAACCCAGCTTGCCCTTTAGCACGCACATTATGTGCCTCTGCCCATGTACTTATCTTATTTTAACCCACAGGTTGTTGTCATCGATGCATTTGGACCATCCATTGGATTGAAGTGAAACTTAAGAACCCTGCTGCGCGCCAAGAAGAGCTGCCCCGTTGACCATGAACTTACCTCCAGACTGCAGATAATCGGCCTTGGTTGCTAACTTAGCTTCGGCATGCTGGCAATCAGCCATGGATGCTGGTAATCTGCTTCGGCAACCTGATAATCAGGTTTTGATGATCTTTATTCTTGGCCTGTGGGTTAAGAGAGGCCAACCCTCCCCTCTCAAAGATTACAGCAAATAACCCTCTCGGCCTTCGGCCTCGAGGGTTATTAGCTGTAATCTTCTTGAGGAGAGGGTTATCCTCCTCTTCAAGAATAGTGGCAAATAGTTTTGCAAAAAGATTACCTACCATAATCATTCGATAGCTGTTTAAGTCCTTCTCCCCTCATGTCTTATATATAGGAACCACCCTATTGACTTGCCATATAGATGGAAACCCTTCTTTAGCCGCAACATTAAACATATCTGTAATCTTTTCAACCAAATGGCAGTCATCTATCCATCTACCCTATTGACTTGCATTTCGGCCACCAAACCCATGGAACCTGCCGCTTTTCCATTTGCTAGCTTAGTAATCCCATATTGCACATCGTCACGTGTAAATACAATTTCTGCTTCAATGTCTTTTTTAGTTTCATGAATACCATTCACATGGTAGAGTTTTCTTACTTGGGAAATAAGATCTGTTGCTTGTAATTGTTGCTTGTCCTGTCTACCCTGTTTAATCTTCTTCCAAAATTTGCTGGGGTCTTTCATTAAGTCCAAAACATATTCCTCTTGCTTCTGATGCAAAAGCTATCTTTTTTTGCTCCTACTTAGAGTTTTAAACTCCTTAATCAATTGCAATCTAGGATCCCCGCAAGCATATTTATATTGTTTGCGTTTGTGTTTGCATTCCTCGTCAAACCAACCATTACATGGCAACCCTTTTGCTCTACGCCCTGAAATGAAGCAAGCCTTTGCTGCATCTAGTAGCAAGGAGGACAACACATCATTCATTGCTGCGACTTCATGTGGCCAAGTCAAGTTTCCTATATGTCTTTCACAGTAAGCCGTATATTCTTCTGATCTTTTCCTATTAACCCGCATGATGCCATATTTAAAACTTTCTATGATTTGCTTAGCAGATTCCGTAATGGCAA
This sequence comes from Isoetes engelmannii, assembly GCA_011763485.2. Lineage (NCBI taxonomy): Eukaryota > Viridiplantae > Streptophyta > Lycopodiopsida > Isoetales > Isoetaceae > Isoetes > Isoetes engelmannii. The sequence goes on along the minus strand of JAANSK020280403.1, from coordinate 1,525 downwards.
TATAAACAATCATAGGCACATGATCAGATTCACTTCTAACATCTACGATATGCAAATATGGGACATACTCTACAAAATGATCTGCTGCAATAAAATAGTTTACTGTACCTTTTCCTTTACAAGTGCATTTTTTCGTGTCAGTATATCAACTAGTTCCATTATATATAACCAGATTCAAACCACTGCACATGCACTATAAGGAAAATGATGTTGGTAGCGGCAAAAATATTTGCCGCAAAAAAAAAATTTGCGGCAAAAAAAAAGGCTCCTACTAATTCCGCCACAAATCAATGGCATCCAAAAATCCCATGATTAGTGGCAAATTTTTACACTAATATTTGTGGCAAAATTTGATGCCGCATTTGAGGGCAAAATTAAGTGCTAGTTATAGTGGCAAACTCAAATGCCATTGTTATTGGTGAAATCTCGTGCCATTTATAGCGGCAAATTTGTGTAGCACTTATAGTGGGAAATTTAGGTGCCACATATAGTGGCAAACTCAAAGTGCCAATTTTATGGGCACATTTAAGTGCCATTTATAGTGGTGAATTTATAGTGGTGAATTGTCATGCCACTTATAGTACATTATTCATGTTCGGCTTAAATCGATATTAGAGGAATGCATTTCAACATAGTGGTTTACGTGTTAGCCTTAACCCTTAAACCGTGGCAAATTGAAAAACATTCCCAAGAACTCTAACATTCCCAAGAACTCTGCAAAAGATACCTTGTGCAGGTTTGATGATGTGAGCTAAAATATGTAAGATGTTTCATTCGTGCGTTTTCTACATATTGATAAGAATCTGGAAAGAGAGCCTCTCACAGCAGCAACATCATACTCTATATTGGAATTAATAATCAACATACATGTCTAGATCCAGTAGCATTTCTTCATTTGAGTGGGCATACAGAGAAAACATTCCTGGATACAATTCACTGCTATAAGAGTAGACGCATATAGACAAATTTCAAATCAACCTGTTGCAAGATGAACCAATGAAGTGATAAATCTCAGTCACAAACTGTAATTTGTGATATGCTCCTCGAACTGCCCCCTGAAGAAGCTCTTTTGCAACTGCCTATCAGATCCAGATCCTATATCACCATCAGCCATGTAAACAAACACGAACATTATCGTACCGCCATAACTGGTTCTAAATATGTCATTAACTAGCTCGTGTGTTTAACAGGAATCAACACGTTTTTGATAACGGTTCACATGTTCTAGAAGTAGCTTCTCTGTTGCAGATATCGTTCTATATGTTCTGGTAAGTTGCTCCACCTATAAAGCATTTATAAGATATTTGGCCTGTTCCAACATGCTCTTGCTCACAATCTGTATCGCTAAAAATCCTTACGTCCTTGCAATGCTTGTTTCTAATAATGCTTAATGCATGCAACAGACTAAAATGCATGATATCTATAAAACAAAAAAAAAAACAATGGCGTCATGCTGATCCAAAGTGCTGTATAGCAAATAACATCACAAAGACCAAAAAATATCAGAGCTTTAAAGATTGAGTCT
>JAANSK020280392.1:0-11038 GCA_011763485.2 Isoetes engelmannii | reverse complement strand
GGATCGTCTATATATAATTCCCCAACCCGTGTGCACCGTAGGATCTGGCCCAAAGCGACGTGGGCCGTAGGATCTCGAATCAACGATCCAGATAGTCCGGTCTCTATAAGAACATATATATGGTAGATATACAAGAAATTTAGCACGTCCTAGGGCGCGTCCGTCCTATGGCGCATATTCCAATTGCAGCATCTAATATATTCCAGAAAAAACTTGCTATTTTTAGACTGAGGTGCTTATTCATGAGCATCTGGAACATTCCAGAATATTCTAAAACATTGTATCTTGAGTTCTTGCAAAGGTTAAAAACTTTCTATTTCTAGACTAAGGTGCTTAATCATAAGCATCTAGAATATTCTAGAACATTCTAGAGCATTCTAGAAGTATATAAAACATTCTAGAACTATGTAGAACATTCTAGAACATTCTGTTTTGAGTTTTTGCAAAGTTTGAAAAAAAAATTCTATTTTTTTGATTGAGGTGCTTAATCAAAAATATCTAGAACATTCTAGAACTATATAATTTTTGCAAAGTTTGAAAAAAAACTTTCTATTTTTAGACTTAGGTGCTTATTCATGAGCATGTGAAATATTCCAAAACATTCTAAAATATTCTATTTTGAGTTTTTGCAAAGTTTGAAAAAAACTTTTTATTTTTAGACTGAGGTGCTTAAGCACAAGTATCTAGAACGTTCTAGAACTATGTAGGACAATGTAGAACATTCTATTTTGAGTTTTTACAAAGTTTGAAAAAAAACTTTCTATTTTTAAACTGAGGTGCTTAATCACAGGCATCAAAAATATTCTAGAACATTCTAGAAGTATCTAGAACATTCTAGAACTATGTAGAACATTCTATTTTAAGTTCTTATAAAATTTCCCAAAAAACTTCTATTTTTAGATTGAGGTGTTTACTTATAAGCATCTAAAATATTCTAGAACTCTCTAGAAGATTCTAGAACCTTCTAGAGCTTCTAAAAGTCTCTAGAACATTTTACAATACCTTGGAGATATATCATTAGCATTTGAGATAAGCTCAACAATGAAAAAAGAACAATATTTAATAATGGATATGGAGAGAGTTGGTTAAGGGGCTTCCCCCCAGACCCCTCTTGTGGGGGTGATAAGGGCAGGGGTTCAAATCCTCCAAATAACATAAAAATTTTTAAAAGCCACCCTTAAGACCAATTGAAAATACCAACGGCCAAGATCAAGATCATGCCATGTGGCAGCTTCTCAGCCATTGATCTAAAAAAAAGCCTCAAATCTGGACCATAGGATCCAAAGCAATCTGAGCCGTAGGATCAAGTTCAATCTGGACCGTAGGATCCAAAGCAACCTGAGCAAGCAATCTGAGCCGAGGATTAAGATCAATCCGGACCGTAGGATCTCAGATTGACGGTCCAGATTGAAAGTATGTAAGAGCAACGTGGGCCGTAGGATCTCGGATCGACGGTCCAGCGTAACACACCTTTATAAGAACACACACACACACACACACATATATATATATATATATATACAAGTTATTTAATCCGTCCTACGGCGCACATTCCAATTTTAGCATGTTCCCACGGCGCATTCTTCCTAAGACATTCTATTTTGAGTTTTTTGTAAAGTTCCAAAAATCTATGATCATCTAGAATATTTTAGAGCATTGAACACTCTAGAACATTCTATTTTGAGTTTTTGAAAGCTTGAAAAAAACTTTCTATTTTTAGATTGAGGAGCTTATTGAGGTGCTTATCCATGACCATCTAGAATATTGAACACTCTAGAGCACCAATCTTCAACAAGTATTCAGTCGATTCCCAGCCAGCCTGACCTGCCAACGTTCAATACCTGACCCTAAAGAGTTTTGCCCGTATTTTTTTTTGTATAAGAGATCCATTGATTGTGTCCATTGCATGTTGTTTTGCCTAAATTGCCAGTTCTTAGCAACGTTTGGTCCGGCTGGGAGGTGAACTACCATAATTTGGTTCTGAGTTTCGAATCCACCTATAGTTTTGGTAAACTTGAGGTAGATTATTAAAGTTATTGGTGGAACTCGTATCAACTGGTATCAGACCCTGCTTATCTTGCACCAGTACAACATTTATGGCATCCAATCTAAGACCAGCAGATGAAGAGATTTTCAAGAAATTAGAATATCTGGCAATTGCATTGGGACACATAAGTGAGAAATTAATGCAGATATGAGAACTCTTGCAGCACCTAATAATCCTACACTAAATCCAGAGCTTGTATAAACAACTATATCTCCTCTGTTACATGCAGATCGAATACCCATGATTTCGCCTCTACCTAATGAAGAAGATGCTCTTCCTAGTAAAAGTTCCAAGTGTAAGTGGCTGGAAAAGTTTGGCATGTCTTCTTTTCCGTAGTTATGCTGCAAAGCCCACATAGGTTATTGGATTATGGAGTACTTGAGAGTCATTTTTAAAGCTAGTTAAATAGAGGAATAAAAGTTAGGCGTCATGGACATATATTTGAAAGGAGCGACGCAGCTATAGTGGTAAGGAAGAAAGCATTTGGAACCAATGATTAGTAACTGGGAAGATTTTAGGGAAGACTTTGAACCGAATACCTGCTTCCAAATTACCAAGTAATTCAAAGAGAATGAGATCATATTCAACAGACAGAAAAGGTGACTATGAATGATTTCACCATGAAATTCAATCACTTGGTTCTGCAAATGAAGAACATGGATGCACAAGAATTGACAAATATATTAATAAAATACGTTTGGATAAATCAAGCTATTCAAGACCAAAGAACTTAAGAGACGCCAAAACATATGCATCAGCTGTTTAGTCCTGTCCCAAAATATCCTCCGGAGTTTTTGGGACAGGACTGCCACAAATAAAAGTGACTGCGTCGATTGAGGAAGAACTATCCTCAGCAACCTTCTTCAACAACTATTCGGTCGATTCCCGACCAACTTGAACTGCCAGCAATTAATATCTGACCCTAAAGAGTTTATGCCCTTATTTCTCTTGCCTAGATAAGAGATCCATTGCTTGAGAATTTTCCAGTACCTATTGTTTTGCTTAAAATGCCATTTCTTAGCATCGTTTGGTCCGGTTGGTAGGCTAATTGCCATAATTTGGTTCTAAGTTTTGGATCGTCCTCTGGTTTGATGAACTGGATCTAGATCATTATGATTTATTGGTGTAACTTGTATAAAAAATCCACCCAAATAATACTATGAGCGGACATTCGTACTACACGAGCATTATACTCGTATGTACAAAAGATGGTCGTCACACCGCCCAACTAGATTTTCGTTTATCCTAGTACACACCAGCGTATAAGTGTTCCTATGGTATGGAAGCATACAATTACAACATCATTAATGATAATTCTATATTATCAAAAAATATACAACCATCATACAATGTTATGCTTCCGCATGCACCTTTTTTGCATACAAAATTTAAGCGAATCTTCTATTTACTCAGTTTTTTAATAACTAACGTCCTTAGGATGGAAGGCTGAAACAAATACCTTGCCATGTCTTCTTGGGGTCTACTTCTTTTTGTGTGTGTGCTCACGCTGGAAGCCTCAATATACTTCTCTACATCTGAGTCTTCTTCTATAGTTGCCTTAACTTCTCCTCCGTCCTCCGAAATGAATGTATCCTTGCCTTCTTATTTTCTCTGCATTCTTATTCCATATATTTCATTGTTGGTGACCTAAGGTCTGAAGATGAAGATATATTTACCTTGGTTTTGGGGATCTCAGAGGTGGGAATTCCGTGGTCTGGGATCCCCAGCCCTCCTTGATGGAATCCATTTCAAAACCCCTGTTTCGGGTACTGACACCGGCCAGGTGCCGTCAGTCTGATCGGGACTGTCTAATGCCCTGTCAAAACGCAGCCGTCCGTGGAGATCCCGTCCTCCGGGATTCCAAGTGGTTATCCCCTCCACCGAGATCCCCTACCCGGGGGTGATAACCCCTCTCGATATCGACCATGATGATCCCCTCCTCCGGGATCACCGACCAGGTAAGCTCCGCCACCACCTCCTCTGGAATCCCACGCCTGACAAACCCGTTATCCGCCACCGTGATCCCCTCGTTCAGGATCACTGTCACCGGCATTGGGTGATCTCGACCTCCGGGATCACACTGCCACGACACATATACGATACCATTATCAGCCACAGTGATCTCACCTTCCGGGATCACACGGCCGACAATTAATAAGATCAAATATGCATTGTGCGGATGTAAAATCAGCAAGATTTTTTTTTTTTTCCTCCAACCGGCAAACTTTTCCAGTGGCCGATAACTTTCAATGTTGCTAAAGCTGCTCCCTAAAATCTGAGGTCTATTAATCTTGAGCTACTTCCTTGACAAGTCTTTGAAAGCTTTAACTTAGGGATTAGAAGCTCTATACTCTTTTGGTACTTCCTAATTTCCCTTAATGCGATTGTGTTGGGCTTGAATTTATAGGGCTTTTTCTTCTTTGCTGGTAGTTGGGGGTTTCTAAGATCCTCCTCTTGATCTTTTAGCTCTTGTGACCAATGAACAAAATTGTAAGCTTAAAAAGAAACTATAACAGCTTGGAGTAAAAAAAAAAATGTAAGCTTGCTGCCAAAAAGATCCTAAATGCGGTTAAGGGTGTGGCAGGTTTCAAGAGCATGCACCTTCCATAACCCGACGAAGATGAGCCACATCCCGAGTATTGCTAAATGATCCACCCATATGACCACACTTGAACAACCTGGGGCTCAAACTTCATGCTGCTCGAGAAAGGACGGGCCATAGTGGGATCTGACAGGAGCAGGCAGATCATGCCCATGAACCCAAGGAGATGCATTGTTAGGGGGAGAAAAAAGGGAGACTCCAATGCAACTATACTGCTGTGAGAAGAATGCTGAATAGGGAACAATGGCACTGACCCACTATATATATCGCTTGTCCTCTCCCGAGAATGACGATCCAACGGGTTGGATCGATCACATTATCGACCTTAACATATGGTCCGATTTCTTTTGCAGAAAGATGTAGCGGCTATGGCGATGGCAAGTTTGTGATGGCGCTTTTGCAAGCAAATATAGCAATACCAAATGAGCATTTGTAATGTCTCCCGTGATTTCTTTTCTTTTCTTTTCTTCTTTTTCTTTTTCCCGAAGGTTGAGAGGATGGCCATGTCTCCCGTGATTTTTCTTGTTGTATACTTCAATTTTTCTTGTTGTATAATGCGATTTTTGTGCTTTGTTTCAGCGATATTCCACCTTTTGACGTTGGACTATCACAAAGCCAAAGATCATCCTATAAAGCATAACTGTCCTCAGAGTGGCGTTCTTGAAGCTCCTGTATTGAGCTTAATATATTATGAAGAAGAAGAAGAAGAATAATTTTTTAAGTCATGCCACATGGCAACATCCTTTAGGACATATGACACGCACACCATTCTAACGTTGCTTAATTGTGTAATTATTGGGTCCTGCTCCTAACCACCTTACATTGAATCGACTTTGGGCGGTCTCAAACTCGATATATATTTTCTCTAGGACTAGTATGGCCATAACAATTTTGTCCACCATAATTCTACTGGATATAACACTCCAGAATGAATAGCTCAGATTGAAACCTAGGGTGAAAGGACGAGGACCAAGACCTTAAAGTTTTAACATTTATAAGTAAAAAGCTCTTGGTTATTCACCTTAGATATAGTCACTCTAATTGATGCCCATGCATTCCACCTAATAGCATGTTGAGAGGAGAGAATGAAGAGGTTGTTATTGGCAATATAGCAAATAGACATCCACAGTCCCAGTGTCCCACTTCAAGCACATGAAAGGGCTCTTGAGTAGATCCAAGCTCTTATTTGAGTTGGATTGATTTGAATACTCGGTTGAGTTCCATTTAGGTCAACCGAGATGTGCTACTCATATATCAATTGGTCCTCAATGGCTCTTCTTGATCCTTCTTTAGCATTTCGAATGTCCTTTAGTAAGCCATTACTATTAAAATGCCTTCTTACTCCTCCTCTAACATTTGAAATGTCCATCAACAAGCCATTATGCCTAGCTCTACTTTGGCTCAGGGTGCATCCCCAGTAGTAGGCAAGAAGGGAGAAGAAAAACCAGGGGTATCTTAAGTTTTTTAGATTCCCCCTCTACCCTTTTGACTTGCCATGTAAGATTAGCACCAATGCCCAATGGCCTAACGAGAGCTATATTGTGATCTGCCAGGTGGGATAAGCTGCTGGCCTCATCCACAAAACAAACCAACAATTCAAGCTTCCTACGAGTTGTGGCTTAAACATACACTTACTCTGATTTCTAGAATGGCAACGACTATGATGGATATTGGAATAGCCACTGGATTCCTGCATCCAGGCCCTGCTGCAGACAAGTCCAGAAACAGGAACTATAATCAGAAGAAATGGGCTGTGGGTATTTCTAAAAATTGGAGACCGTCTGCTGCCATTCAATGTAACCTTATCGTCAAGGAAGACAGCCTTGAAAAGTTGGAGAAGATAAATGAAGGCAGATCTGATGGCAGAAGAGCGGCCTTAATTGGACTAATTGCTTTGAGTTCTCGATTCTTATTGCCTTCCAATGCAGCAGCACATCCAGTTAGTGGTAAGACTTGTTTGAAATCAAAATTAGACATCAATTTTAATGTGTCTCTTATGATGCCAACTTTAGAGCCACATGGAGAGAACAGGAATCCATATATGGTCGTGGCCAGGGCAGGTCCAGAGAGCGCAATTCAACAGGTTATTCGCATTATTTGTCCGCTGTTGCTTTGATATTTATTTGCTTTATGACGCTTCTGCATCTTTCTTATGCAGATCCAGGAATTTAGTCCGCTGGGGTTTCTCAATGATCTGGGTGTATATTTATCTGGAGTATTGGGTGCTTTGTATCTGCTGGAAAAAGAATCAAAGAGCTCTACAATATCCCAATTGGAGAATGTAAGAATTTCTCTTTGGTATGCAGATTCAACTTTCAAGTCTTATTCTTTAATTTTTACTTTGCCATCTTGTTTGTGTAGGCAGAATCTAGGGTAAAGCAGGTGGAGTCTGAGACATTTTTGATAAGTCAAGAGCAGCAAAATAGATTATCAGAAATGAAGGAACAATCCCTGCAGGATGTAGCAAAGGTTAAAGAGGAAAATGTGTCCTTATCAATGGAGTTGCAGACTACAAAAACACTGGTAGATACACTTTCAGTGCAGTTATCTACTCAGAAGGACATGGTTCAAACAGTGGAAGGAAAAGCTACAAAGCTCCAGGAAGTTTTTAGAGAAGCAGAGGAGAATTACAAAAGCCTTCAACACAACTTTATAAATGAAAAGACTAGATGTGAACAACAAGAAAACGAGCTTCAGTTAAAACAGGAAAAGATAATTTTGAAAGAAGAGAAGACCTCTAGTTTGGAAGCAGCACTCAAAGAGCTAGAAATTTCATCTCACAAGGTATCTATGGATCTCTCTTCTTTGCAAGGAGAGCTTTCTGAAGCTACAAAGAAAATCTTTGATATTGAGGATGAAATTCCTGAGTTAACTAGAAGTCTACAAGTAAAGGGAGATAACCTAGAAGAATTGACAAAACAACTTAGTTCTGCAGCTGCAGAAAACGAAATAATTGATCAAAGGACGAAAATTCTCAAGCAAGAAATCTCTGATGTCCAAAAGTCTGCGGCCGAGGACTTATTACTTGCAACCAAGATTGCAGATTCTAGACAAAATGAAGTGGAGAGTTTGAGTTTGGAACTTTCAGCCAAGTCAAAAGAAGTTGAAGAAAAGACACAGGTTATCAACGAATCTCTTGCTGAATTTGAAACCTTGAGACAGTCACTAGCAGACCTAAAAACAAAGGTCATAGAATTGAATAAACTATCAGCAGAACTAGATGCAAACAATGAACAAAACGAACAGCTTAGAAAGGAATTAGAGGAACTAAAGACTTCATCTGCTACAAGTATCAGCTTGCTAACTAAGTCTTTAAAAGCAGAAGAGGAGACAAGAAACAAGCTAGGAGAGGAGTTGAAAGAGACCAAAAGTAAACTACATGACTCATCCCAAGCTATAACTATGCTCAAAGGGAGAATTTTGGAAGTTTCAGCAGCCAATAGAAAGCTGCAATCAGAAATTGAAGAGGTCCTCAAGGCTGTTGATGCCGCCACGGCGGATCTTACTAAAGAGAAAGCAAATGTGGATGATGCTCAAAGGCAAGCTTTAGCTACTCAAGAGGCATTACAAAAAGAGAGCGCGATTGTGCAAAATCTGCAATATGAGTTTTCAGAAGCAAAAAGGAACATGGACGAGTTAAAGGAACAGTTGAATTCCTTGTCTAAAGATTTAGAAGATGCAAATGCAAATAGTGCTACAATTGAAGCCCAGAATGCCTCTTTGGAAGAAAGACTTTCTAAAGAGAAGGAAGCAACTACCAGTTTACAAGAAAATGCAATAGAGGATGAGGCTTCCTTGGAAAAACTTCTTCAGGAAAAACATGTCTTTGTGACGAAAACTCAGGAAATGGAAGAAAGGATCAGTCTTGCAGAAACCAATATGGTTAAACTGAAAGAACAAACGTCAATGATGAGAACCATGGTGAAGTCAGCAGGTTCTAGAATGGAAGACATTGCAAAGACGTTTACCGATGCAACTTCGATAATAAATGGAATTGAAGCGCGCATTTCAAACACTGCAGCAAAGGAGTATCTTCAGCTTCAGGTTGATCAATCTGTGTAGGCATATTATGTAGCCATTATCAACATATTAAGCTTGTTGTGTAAACATTGTCAAGATATTAAGCTAACTTGCATTTTACAGAGCCAAAATCTCCAAGAGCAAGTAAGTGGAGCTACAGATATAATGGTGCAGCTGACAAACCTGGAAGGCGTTGTCTCCGATCTAGAATTGGTATCTGCTTGATATTCAACTTTTATTTAATTAAACCATGGCTTGTTGTCTTAATCAACAGCATTGTTTTATACAGAAGCTGGATGAGGTGAGCCCCTCCTATGTGCTTGAAAATGTTAAACCAATGCCAAACAGAGAGAAGACTTTAATATCAGCATCTTAGTAGATTCATGGCCTTCAAAACAACTGTAGTTTACCAGTTCCCCATTTGAAATTATGTGGGAAAAATCTGTTTAGAGTGATGTACACACAAGCTGCTCACTTCATTTTGTCAGTGGAAATCTGTAAGATAACTATTTGGATTAAAAAAAGTATTTATAAACCAGTCGCAAGTGAATAAATTCGGAAGACCAAACTTTAATTTCAAAACTGCAAAATTAAATGTTTCCAAAGGAAAGTTCCTCTTCTTGGGATGTGCATATGTAGGAATTACGAACAAATAAATCATGGCAAGAAAACTTTCCTCCTGGAAAGGCAATTCTGAATGACCTCCAAGCATTCTGAATTTTAGTGTCGCCTCTACTTCTCAAGGAGTACAACAAGCAAGCCGATTTTGGAGCGTTATTATCTTTTGGTGCAATTTGGAGCGTTACTATTTTTGGTGCAAGCCATTTTCTGTTTTGCTGACTATGTTGTCCATGTGTCCATACGTGGAAGGTATAACATTTTTTTTAGGAAAAACATGCCCCATCTTATCGCTATATATATGCGCAGCCTTTCCATGAAAGAACAAGCTATCCTTTTAAACTATAACAATATGGAGCTTGGGGTCGCAAATCTTCATGCGGGTACGCGACGTGTCCTCCCCCAATGAAAACTGAATGGAAATAGGGCAGCCCCATTCCGCTTCATCGACGATTCCAGTAATCAGAGAACCAGAGATCTGTGGCGTGAAGATCCATCAATTTTTGTCCTTCCATTTGATCACTAGCCTGTAAACCGATAAGAGGAGCAGATCAATGGCACTAGCTATGGTAGGCGAAGGATAATTCCTCCAGGTCTATTTTTTTGCTCCCCAAGCTCCATATTGTGGGGTCTTGGCAAGTGGGGGGGCACTCCCCTGTAGCAGGGCGGATCCCGCGACCGGCTACATTCTTGATTTGGGAAACTTTTTGGAGTGGAAAGGAAGGTTTCCTATAGATTTTGAACTTACCTAATAATCTAGAATTTTAACCAGCTACTCCTTAAGGACTATGAAGAGAAACCCCTACTTTAGAGCAAGAAAATTTCGTGTTAATTCTATGCTACCCTGCTAAGTTTTAGCGTTAGCCGGTCAAATGCTATTTAAACCTCGGCATTTCCCCAACCAAACATCTGTATGGATATTTCATATGGTATTTTAAGCAGGCTTGCCTAACCCCCCTTACAACAATTTTAGCAATTCGAGCCTATCCACCTAGCAGGCCACCTCTTCTAATATTAATTCCCATCATTAGATCTAAGAATTTCTCCATCTACAGTGGAGAATTTAGAAAAGCCATGGAAATTGCGTACCACCACTTCTCCCAACGGCAGTCTTGATTTTTGAAATCCCTTTCTTGGCTAGGCATGCAGCCCGAACTAGGCTATGATGATTCAAGATGCCGCTTTCGAACATCTCTTCCATTTCTCCATCTCTTCCGATTTCTCCTCTTACGATTGTTTTTCGAACATCTCTTCCATTTTTCTTCAGTTGCTCTATGGGTTGTCTGAAAGCTTTCAGTATTTTCTGCAGCCTAGTTCCTAAAAATTCGAACAGTCTCCAAAGGAAAGATATAGTTTGTTGCTTGAAGCCTTCACCTTTGTTCTAAGCTTGCAGCTTTGGGTAATTTTATTGTAGCCTACTCTGCTTAACAAGGAATGCTCATGCCTCTTACTGCAAATATGAGATTTGCTGAGATAGGACATGGTAAATAATAGATGTTCATTCCATTTCAACATTCACAAAGCAGGAAAATAGTCAAGGATAACAATCTATGTCGTTTTATTGATTGTGTTTGTGATGCTCCCCGGCCCTATACGATGCTCCCATCGTATAGATACAAATCCCTCTTCCCAGCACACAACTACTGGGTCGGACCCTCCGTCTAGCCCGAACCTCTTGTGATGGCCCAAGTGTTCGGGTGAAGGACACGGAGGTGTCATTGGCCTCCCATTCCTTCATTGGGATATCCTAG
>JAANSK020280381.1:0-11039 GCA_011763485.2 Isoetes engelmannii | reverse complement strand
TTGTGGTCGCATGTCCTTGGGACGCTGCCTTTGTGGTGCGACATTAAAATATTCTTCCTTCCTTCCTTCCTTCCTATTCTCATCCACGTTGTCATTACATGCCATATTGTGTCAAAATGCATCATCTCATCTATTGCCTGAGAGAGAGATAGAGAGACCATTCCCTTTTGGCTTCCCTGAGGCAAGGAAAAGGAACATATAGGTACAAACATGGTTAATGGTAGAAAAGGTCAAGGGGCTCTATTAAGGCATATGAGTTTTTGCAAAAGCCTCTATAGTGGGGAAGTCGCCCGTCCATCGCCAGGTGTTGACCCAAAACCAGGCATTTTGATCACCTTTAGTGGATTCTACTTGGCTAGAACCTCCAAGTTGCTTAAGGCAACCAATGTTTGTGCAAAATTTGCAAGAAGGCATCAATTACATTAGGATCCCTAGACATAAATTAGGTGGTTGCACTCAGATCTGAATATCTTGACCTGCACTGATCTTTTTCAAATGATTTCTTGGGAAAAAAAATTGACTCAATTTGCATCTGGAATGATGAGAAAATCGGGTTTAAAGTTGGAAGAAAATTTGGCCAGTACACTTCCCTGAGACAGAAAAAGGTCTGCGCACTCAAATGATGATATCTCGAGTTTTACTAAATATTGTTTAATGATTTTTAAAATGCTATCAGAAAAAAGTTGTAGGCGGGTTGGGGAAAAAAATTGGCTTGATTTGGAATTGGGACGATGGAGAAAGACTAGTTCAAAGTGGATCCAGAATTCTGTCAACTGTCACATACATCAAACAGTTACTTATTCTATGCTATTAATGTTAGTTATTCTATGCTTGAAATGTTGTTTTAAAGAAGATGCCACATAGGCTTTAATATGCCGCCCTGGCTAAAACATGACATGTAGACTCCAACATGTCGCCTAGGATCAAACATGCCACCCAAGGTGGCTCAAACATGCCACGTGGCCTCCAACATGCCAAGGTGGGTCAAACATACCACCTAGGCTCCAACATGCCAAGGTTGCTTAAACATGTCACGTGGGCCCTAACCTACAAAGATGGCTCAAACACGCCACCTAGGCTGCAACATTCCAAGTCAAACATTAATGGCCTAAAAATGCCATTTCTAATGGTTTACTTGATTTCATATGTTGCTTTTTATGGTTCAAATGGTGTGCCTCTAAGTTCCACCATGCTACTTGGTTGGCTCTAACATGACATGTGGGCTCTAACATGCCAAGGTAGCTCAAACATCCAACGTGGACTCCATGATTAAGTGCAAAGAACTCCACCTAAAGTGCAAAAAACCACTAGAAAGAAATTAATTGCAAAACATTTTAACACATTTCAAAGCATCATAATGTATCTAGATGCTTTTGTATAACATTCTTCATGATCCACAGCTACGAGTTGACAAATTAAAAACAAAAAGTACATCTTTAAAATTACCGGCGATGTTTTACTACAAATGCACCTAAAGAAAGGAGGAGGCAGCCTGCCGATAGGAAATGATTTGGGGGTCTTCTCTCCATCTTCTGCAGGTTTTTCATTCTGTAATATCTTCGAATTTATAATATATTTGCTCTCATTCTTCAAAAAGAAACTAGCAGAAATGCAGGGTTGGGGAAAGGATAGGATAGAAAAACAAAGAAAAACTGTGAAAGAAGAAGAGAGGAAGCTTTCCTAAGGAGCCAAACTAGGATGGCATTAAAGGTTATCATGAACCACGGTTTGATTTCTTTCTAGCAAATAAACATTGAAATAACTAACGAACTCATGCTATTTTTGTACAAGGTATAGACTGGTCTATTTGCATAATTAGTTAACGATGGCCAGCACGTGCCACCCCCAAGGGAATTCGAATCCCCGTCACCTCAAGGGAGATGTCCTGGGATGGAAGCCGGACTGAATTTCTTGAGGATTTTCTAATTCTCAAACTGTTAGATTAGAAATAGAAGAGGCTGGAATTCGTTTGAGTTGACGTTGCTTGCTACATAGATAGCCTAAGAAGCCAGGAAATGTTGAAGCAGGGGTTATGCAAGCCCGCTGATAAAAAAAAAATTGTGTTGCCACCTCATTCTAGCCTTACTTACTCCTCTTATTCAATCTACGGTCGGGATCCAAACCCTTTTTTTTTATCAATGGTCAAGATCTAAATCTAATGCCCTAAATAATGCACCAGCTTAGCATCTTCTCAGCTACACTAGGCGGTTAAGGTTGTACTTGCTCTCTTTGATGCAACGGTTTGGATGCGGTGCATGCCCCATTCATTCCCTATGCATGCCCCATCCATTCCTTTCCCATGATGTGTCATAATCTGGGTCCTTGATTTTTAAGATGACAGTGGGGATTTGAATGGCCATCCATGGGCATGCAAGATGTGGGCATCAGAAAGCCTCATCCTAATACCATTATTAAAGATACCTATATAATATAGACAAGTCATGCACCGATGGGGCAGGCACATCGTTTCTACGGTGCATGTTTCTACGATGCACCGATGGGGCAGGCGTGAGGGGGGCAGGTGAGTGGCAAGGTTTTATCGGCGGGCGTTATGGTGTTCGTACGGTATGCTTTGAAGGTTGCGTCTAGAGTGTTTTTGGTAAACGTTAATGTTTTGAGCAGGCTTGGTGGCGATGCATGAAATTTGAGTTGACTCATTAAATAGATGCAATTAATTGTCCTGCAACGTTTATCAAGCACACCCTCAATTTGTTTTTTCGGGTTACAAATGTGTAAGGGATGGTTGGGTTAGTGATAGTTGTGTGTGGTTTAAATATTAACGATGATGATGGTAACTTGATCGTTTTTGTTGGAGGGACGTATCAAGGAATAATATGTTTACCATTTTGTGATGCTCCATGTATTTTAAAGATCCCATTGAAGTCCGTTAACATTCCACTAGGCCCTTGAATAATTTGTTTGGATTCTCCAAGAATCTATGGAATTCTCCAAAGTTCTTATCGATTATAATAAGATTTCCCAATATGAATGGGGAAAGGTTGATTGTGTGTGGAGTTAGGTCGATGCATGCAATGTGTGATAGCCTTGTGATGTGTTCTTAAGTTGTTTTGTCCATATTTTGTGGAATAGTCTTAGGCAAATTCTAGATTCTCATTGCTGTTGCAAAAGAGACTAAGATGCTAACCGGACAGATTTGATTTGTATTTTATATGCCAGGCTTGTCAAAAATACCAATTGTTCCTCCAGAAGTTTTTTATTTATTATGCAAGGATGCAAATGATAGAGCAGGCGCAGAGGAGGGTAGGTGAGTAGCAACGTGACTAGGTAAAATTGCACTAGGAGTTAACAATCCATGAGTAGTGTTTGCACAAGTTTGGGCACAAATTTTAGCTCGAAGGGAACGCAAATGGGGGCATTTGGGTGGCAAGGTTTTGCAATTTGCAAGGGCAACAATTGAGCATTGAATAGTTTAAACTAGTTAGCATTCCATGATGCAGGACACTTCAAGTGGTAGTAGACCAAACATTACAATGGCAAAAAATGTAATTGCTAGCTTAACCTCCAGCGCATCCGCTGAAAGTTCAGACCACATGATACCTGACATTTTTGCATAGGTTCACGGACAAGTATTTCTATATGCAGCATAGACACTGAGACAACAGAGGCAAGCCTTTGAATTGAGGAACCTACTTCCTACCTGATCTCTCAAATAGCTAACAGGGTCTCCACCTGACTTCAAAGATTACGACAGGCCCTGGATGATGATCCATAGCATAAGCTCTTAATTTTCGTTTTGAGCATCTTGAAAAAACGGCACTCTGACTGAATTTTTAGTTCGAAGCTGGCGGCTTTATCAGTGGATATGATGGACCCGTCCTGTAGCATGCCAAAATCGCAGCTGGAAACTTGGTCAAATTTGGAGCACTTGTTCTCCATGTACAGATGTCC
Source organism: Isoetes engelmannii (assembly GCA_011763485.2). NCBI lineage: Eukaryota > Viridiplantae > Streptophyta > Lycopodiopsida > Isoetales > Isoetaceae > Isoetes > Isoetes engelmannii. The sequence goes on along the minus strand of JAANSK020280381.1, from coordinate 7,130 downwards.
GATTTGTGCGATTCAAAGCCCATAACTGATCAGGTCAGAGTGTAGTTTCCAATGCAGATTGAAATCAGTGGATTTCATTGAGTATAACTACCTCATCTTATATTTTATGTTTCTGCGGTGTTTGCAACCCCAACTATACCAACTTGCTTAGTAACTGCATATCAGGAACGCCAAAGAAAGCCAAGGCAAGCACAAGGAAATGTTTGAACAACAAATGTTCTTCCAGAAAAAAATATCCACCTGCACAAAGTCCGATACAATGAAACAGTACTTAATCTTTAAAAGCAATTGATGCAAGCATAAGGGTAAGGTACACCATACCTGGCTATGTGCGCAATTACAGATAAGATAATTAATCCGTGTTGTCTGGTCCACAACTCATCTTTCACAGCAGCAAAAAGGAAGCCAAATGCATTTTTGATGTTGTGCATGAGCATAGTGCCAGCTTATGCAACATTGTGATGTCCGCGCACATCATCCCGCAGAATCTGCAAATTTAATACTTTTGATAGAATCTGGAACATAGGAACCAATGTGAAGGAGGCACCTTCTGCCATTTTCCTCAGTCATAGCAATCAAATTGAGAAAAGCACTTTATGCTCAAGTTTATGTAATATGGCTATGTAAAAAGTCCTCTGAAAATTGGTGCAAAGCTTAAAAGAAAGGAGCTATAGGCATTTGAATTGTGCTCATATTTAAATTGTCCTACAATTTGACAAAGTTCTTTGTAGCTCAAGGACGGCTGGAGTTTTCGAACAAATTTCCTTTGATGCCTACGCGGAAATAATAGCAAAACCTACAGACATAATATGTTATTTCAAACAAATTTCCTTTAATGTCCAGAGTTAAAAATCGCAGACCTATGAATATTAACTTCTCAATGAGCTTTTCTTAAAGGCTCACATGGAGCTGGTCACGTATGATTGCTCAAGTTCTTATCTTTGTTTCATAATAAGTTCAAAGTCGATGCTGTAAGAGTTCACGGAAGAAAAGCATGCGACTAATCAGGAAACAGAGTCTACGTGCATTTTAAATATCAACAAATGTAGATAAGAAAAAAAAAAAAAAAAATAGACGGAGAATGGATATCAACAAACATAGCCCCAAACTCTAGATTTTTTTTGTGAAGAAGACTGAAGCATATTTGGTTATTACCATAGCTGAAAGCTTCAACCAATATTGGCCATTATAAAACCTCTTTTCCATGTTTGTGTTGGAATCCAAAATATGCCCAAGTTTTATGCTTTAACCCGACAAATTCAAACTTTGTTTACCGCAGTGGGGGACTGACTGTGCTGTGTTCCAGCAGTCCAAGAGCTTAGCCAGCTACTCGTGGGGCTAACCTGTGAAGCCCAAAGGTCAATTAGTGACAGGAGTAATGTGCACAATAGCAGAACAATAACCATTCAAAACATAGAAGATATGCCACAAAGAATTGATCATACATAATAGCATTTTGCAAGCATACTCACAGATTTGGAAATCTTATTGGACATGAGAGTCATGTGCTCCTGACTTGTTCAGCATATGTATCCATTCAGAAAGATCTATTAGCAACAGAAGATTCGTACAAGAAAATTGCAGTAGGCATATTAGTACTAAGAAACATGTGGCCGCACAAGTGCATCTTTCCTCTTTGTACATAAAGCAAAATTCCTGTATAGCCCATTATTCTGCTATCTATGCCCTCACCAGATGATTGTAATAAATGCAAATTCAGATCCTTTTTTATGGCAGGAAGAGGGAAGTTGTGCTACAGAAGGAAAGTGCTCAACACCAGAGAGCAATTAGCTGCACTGCAGCTTGATGTTGGGCATGCCATTTCCTAAGCATGCAGAATGTAGCCAGATAGATGAGAATCTAAGAGGCCACATAGATATGGAGTATTTTCTGCTAGAAGTTCTTTGCCTCTACAAGCTGCGGAGAAGTATCTAGTATCTGTGAAATACGTTATTATAAATGCAGCGAACATGCCAGTTACAAAGACAAAACAAAAATACCTCTGCTAGGCTGCTCATATATCTAAGGGCATTTTGAGAATGTCCAGCACCAATTCCCTGTTATTTTATGAAAAGGACTGTAAATATAACATGGTAATAAGAAAAGGAAATAAATATGGACATCAAAACCGTACCAGAATGTGGGTCAGCACCGTTGCATTCCTTACACAAAACAAAAACAAACATTAGAAGTTTTACTTGAGCCTATAAAACCTCGAACCTAATAGCTCAGCCCTATAAAAAAAAAAAGCAATCTTAACAACAAGAGCCAGCCAAAATCTACTTGGTGCATTTCTAAGTGGAGGGTTGAATACAAGAGGAAAATTTAATGTCTTACCTGAATGATTAGAAGCTTGTCATTAAAACTTGAGAAACTGTAAGTTCATAAAAAAGAATGGGCCAGAATATGGTGAAAGTATTGACTAGTACCTTGCGGATTGCTTTTAGTCTCCAGCGAGGTCGAGGCAGAGAAGGGAAATTTGATTCCCAAGCTTTGCAAGGCCACAGAACGGGAACGAAAGCTCTGATGCTTCAGTCGCTCGACCCCAACTGGTCTTGGAGTTGCAGCAAACAAATACCTTGCACAGGAGGCAGCAGAGCGGAGTAGTCGCGGGAGTGGGGAGGAGCAGATTGGAGAATTTTCAAGCATTTTCTATTTTCACTGGCCCTTGGTTTCGAAATTACAAGATCCAACAGCCCAAATCAATTTTGAATGACATGGCATGGCACGTGTATAGCCTAGAATTGCAGCATTCACGTGAGCTCGGGTTAGGCAACCCTGCTAAACAATTATACAAAGTGTGTGCCCTTATTTAGTTTGGTATTGGGAAAGAAAAAAAAATCAAATAATCATGAAGACATATATCTTTAACTAATGAAATAGGGCATTGCTATTGTGTTAAATTTGTTAAATGATTCAAATTAAACGGTTGCCTTTAGGGAGATCTAGTTGCTACTGTGGAATTTTGAATGAATGGCACACAATGTTTCTGCATGAAGACCACTATAGTGAAGCATATATTCAAGAAAGTTTCATCAATTTATCAATAGGATTATACCCTATGGATCGAAATGCATGGAATAGAAAAAAAAATAATTTACAATAATCATCACGAAAACAGAGCTGGTATATGTCCATGAAATGAAATGTTAGGAGACCTCAGAGGCTTATGAACCAATATCAAACATAACTGATATTTTCTGTGACACTTTCAGTGATAGTTGCAGTAACACTTTCACTGATTGTAACACTTTCGGTGAGTCCGATAGTAGGAGTATGTATTGGACACGTGTAAGGAGAAACCTTGTTGCATAGTTGAGCATTGGTAAGGCGCAAGATCACATTGATGGCATTTACACTCTTGATCATATCACCCTTACAGATTTGTGCAGCACCCTCCAAGCTAAGCACTTTCATTACAGTAGATCCCGAAAGAGCAGCAACACATTCACTTGCCAACCCTCCTTCTAAGAAATGAAGCTCCTTATGCACCAACGCACATATGCTCTCATCCCTTGCATATAAGAAATTACTGCACTTGGATATGTAATCATGGTTCTGGTTCGTCCCTCCCCAACACATTGGCCCCATTCCAACGTACCCAGCGGGGCATGCTGGGTAGCACAATCCATCATGTTTATGCTAAAGCAAAACAAAAGTGTCAGTAACTTAGACCTGAATGAATCTTCAAACACAACAGTATTTCAACAAATTCTAACAAATGATTTGTTTAAAATTGTATACCCCAAAGAAACACTTCCATGTGACACACAAAGAAAGCAACACAAGAAAACGAAGTGCAGCAAAGTTAGGAGCCTAAAATAAAACACTTCCATACAGGTGACTGAAGTTAAGACATAAAAAAGAGATCCACGAGGAATAGAGATTTAAAGGTAAGAATCTACCTGCCCGGGGGCGCAGATCATATGCGCCGAATGGCCACGGTTATAGGAGTGCCTAGGGATTGATTTGGCACAGAAACAACCAATATCTGAAGAATCAGTAGGGCAAGCATTGCAACAACCAATGCAGCAGCAACCTTTTGCCCACATGTGAGTGCAGAACTTTCCAGTTGTGGAGAAGCCTGGAGGGCAGTTCATAACGCACTGCTCTCCCTCTCCACTATACCCATGCTTGCATTTTTTGTAACACGCGTCTCCATCCTGCTCATATCCCTCGGGGCATAGACGAGGCCGAATGCCAAATCCCCTCCATATCAAATCAGCAAAGCAGGCTTTCGTCGTGGGCACCATAGCTCCTGCCTCTACAAACACAAAATAGACAATTACTTAAACAGCCTCCCTGGGCGTCATAATTCATTCTATTCTATGTATAGGATTTGGAAATACTTGGCATATGTATCTCTGCTAGGTTGAATGCTCTAGCATTAAATGCCAAGCACGCTATGGCTGCGAACACAAACACTAGATTTGCCATGGGACTTTGAAATTTCTCAGACTGCAGAATCAGAATGTTGATTTCTCGGACTTACAGATTTCTTCGTAAGTTGGCGATGAGAGTATAGAAGTTAGAGAGGCTTTTATAGTGACTGTGTTGCGAAGTAATAGCAATTTGTGATTCAGTCGTTCCGCCAGCTAGATGAACCCATATGTACGTAATCTGTAATGTCAGATTTATATGCACGTGATCTAAAGTGAAGAATATATGGGTGTCTTTTGGGAAATATATGTTATTAAAAGTGCTCGTGACACTCATTGCTTATTGGAGCATCCAAGACCATACTAAGTGTACCATAGTAGAATGTTTCTCATGGCTTAGATGGAATTCTTAATCAGGAAACTTGTCAAACCATTCTAGCGAATGGATAAGCTTGCTTGGAAAGTCCTACTGCACATGCTAAACATGCACCATATATTCGTCAACACGTCCTTTATTTACGCAAAGTATACTATTCAACTCATACATTTGGCAATCATGCCTAAACATCTTATGGAAATTGTTATAATGTTGCTGGGGACTCGTCTCGGTGGGACACCAACACTGCAACGTCAAAAACGTCACTTGAACATCCCACCAATGTGTGACAACATCGTGTGGGACATTATAGATGTCCTTTTTGGCGTTTGGGAACATCGAATATCAAACTAGATGCCAATTGCCTTTTATTTTCAAAATTTGATGGACATTTCATGTGTTCATTTATTAAAAACAACTAGCCCAAAGCAGGTTTGATTACTTTGAATAGAACCTTGACAATATAAGGTGTTATATTAGGCATTTGATTACTTTGAATAGAACCTTGAGAATATAAGGAGTTATATTAGGCATGCACTTCTGAGTTCATCACTCGTTTTAGCATCCGCATTAGAAATTATTAATACATACTACATCTTCTTTTTGGGTTGCCCGAAGGGCAAACCTTGGCTTGGGTGGTTGGGTGGAGGAATCTTTCAATCCCATCTGTCCGATTCACAATCGGACGACCTATGTCTTTTAGGCATCCGCGTTAGGAGGCGTGAAGCAACTGCCATGGTGTCCGTTGATTTTTGTTAGGATGTCGTTACGGTGGGATCTGGCCGTCGAGTTGGTTGCTTGCTTGGATCCAACACCTATACAAAAGTTTTATGTTATAGATGGGTTTTGAACCAACGATATTTAGTTACAAGTCATTGACTCTTTTCAAATGCGCTCGCCATAATCATAAAAGTATACCAATCGTCTTCATCTATGTTTGCCATGCTAAGTGGCTTCCTGCATGCCCGCCAAGTGATACATATTCACCTATGCTAGGTGGCGGCCATACACTATTGGAGTTCATGCAATATATATAAATATGTTCAAGGATGACATAGCTTTTACGGTTCAACATCAGTTGTGAAACATTATTGTTCAAGTTCTCGTGTTCTCTTGTACCCTAGTAGATATCTACATATTCTTGTGTTATATATAGATTATTCAGTCTTCTTGAATATTTTGAGTTCCTTTGTAACCTTTGACCTCATTTTGTATATTTAGGGACGCCTCACGTGTCGACGGCAAGTTTTACCGGACGTCAAGCCGTTGGAGACGCTCAGGTGTTAACTGCTCCAGCAGTTCGAGGATGAACGGCTCGGGCGTCAAACCGGCCGTCTCAGATTACCTGCATGTGAATACCAAAATTTTTACATGTGAGGCCTCTCTTTGGGCTGTCGTAATCTGTATTATAATTGTGGTGTCACATGTCCAATTGGACGTTGCCTAGTGGTGTGACGTTAAAATGGTTATCTTATCTTCGTTAGCACATTTTTGGGTTGCCCGAAGGGCATACCCTTTGCAAGGAGGAGCCATTTGGTACAATGCTGTGAATATGCCATTTAGATGGCCGAGATTTAAGGAAAAAAGGAATATGCTGGGTATTGTACTTTTTGAAGGGCGACTTGATAAGCCCCAACTATCCGTGAAGTGCATCCGTAGATTCATAAAATTTCTTTTTGAAGGAACCCGAACCGTGGATGCTGAAGAACTGATACTTGAAGGAACCCGAACCGTGGATGCTGAAGAACTGATACTTGCAGCTGCATGCGAACTGAAAGTTATCAGGTGCATGAGTTCTCAAAGTTATCAGCTGCATCGAGTTCTCAGTCGTCAGAAAACGGATTATAGAGCCTCCTTACAGGGGTCTAAGAGCAGTTCGGGGTTGAAGGGGCAGTTTATTCCTTGCATCTAGAATAATCCGTCGTCGGAAAACGGATTATAGAGCCTCCTTACAGGGCAGAAGTTCAGACTCCAGGCATCATCCGAAAATTAGTAATGTCATTTGTGTTGGCAGAATGGAATTTTCGAAGCCCCTATCTTGAAGACTTGAATCTTGGTTTCCTATATGGAGGAACACCAGCTCCTCAGCTTTATGAAGAGGAGTACAACGGGCTTGTTGGCATTTATTCTTGTGGGATGTGCGTCCTGGAGATGTTCACTTTTGAATATCTATACAGTGAATGTATCAATGCAGCTCAGATATACAAGAAGAAGATTTCAGTAGTATTACACCTTGTCTGCAAAATTTTCCTGCTGCTTATATTTTTCGGTTAATTGATTTTTTGCACAATGTTCTTCGTTATGCATGTGTTATCTCTGGCATTGCAAAGCATTACTGCACATTACCCATAAAATTTACCCGGTAATAGTTGTTG